>CAJDYZ010011980.1:18952-29824 GCA_903986555.1 Heterotrigona itama
ACGTCGTTACGGACAAATTTTTTTTCGACTAGTCGACGATTGTTGCAATCACAATACAATTACCATCTTTTTATCTATCAAGTTGTAACTGCTCGATCTAGTAAAATAAATTTAGAAATCCGGTCACCTGTCAGACACTGTATTATGATCGTTAGAGAAAATATTCTTTACACTTGCCGGCCCATTCCTTGCGGTAAGTAAATATAATTCAGGGTCAATTTTTACGATGATGTTGAATACAAAATGTTACTATATATTATAGATAAGATGTTTACTAACTGAGTAAGGAATTAATGATAATTAATTCAAGATTAATGCGAAATTTAAAAAATTAAATTGCATATATTCTTGTGATCAATACTACACTCTGTATGAGAAGAGCTGCGAACCAAATAAAATTTATTTACTTTGATAGGTATTCAATGTAGGTGCAATCTAGAATGCAAGTCAATGTATAGATTAGAAAGCTGGAAACGTTGTTTATTAACGTGTAATATTTTCGAGAGATCGTATTAAGAGTTTCAAAGTCATGATAAAGGGAACATTGGATTAAATAAGAGAAAATAAAATGAATTAATTTGTAATTAATATATATATATATATATTATATATACAACAAATTCTAGCACCTTAAAAACAAATAGTTAAAAACTTTCTTTTCAGTCTCCATTAATTTAAACTTTTTCAAGTCCTGCAATATTATATGAAATAATGTTGAAATGAATCATCAATAAATGTCGTTCGTAATCAGATGAGAACTTGTATTTGAAAAATGAATGATACAGAAAAAAGTGAATGATTAATCAGTGAAACACAATACTTATTTATCTATGCCTTACGTCTTACGTACATTTCTTTATGCTGTTTACTGTCGTTAACATTTAATAATACAAGTTTTCATATATCTCGATTTACGATATTTTGTCGACTTGCTTTATAAGTCTAAATTGCATTGCTCGACAAAAATACTTGTTCGTTCAATATCAGACTGAAATTGCTTTCTTTTCCGACGTTCTCCAACCGTTGGAGTCAGTCTGTTCTAAATTTGAATGCGGCATATCATTGGACGCTTTGTAAAAATAATCCCTCAAAGTATCGTCGTAAAATTGCTGTTGCGTCCGTTGTGTTTCGTCCTCGAAGAATTTCTTCAATTGATTTTTGTCGTGAAAATATTGCGTTTCTCTATTCGGTAATTGCTTGTTCTTCATCAATAAACCAAGAAAATTGTGCATCTTAGGATGATTATAAGCATTCTCTTTGTCGTCTAATGCTTTGTAGTGTCTAGTCGATTGAGGAAAGTTGCTTCTCTCGTAAGACAACGCAGACGCCGAGGCGTGTAAATCGAATGGCGGGCCTTTTCTAAAATGCCTTGAATCCTGCGTGTTTTCATACTTCGAAAAGCCATCGGTGTGAACAGGATCGATATTTGAGCCGGAGGCTTCAAGGCCTCCTGATTTGTGCGAGGCCAAATTATTTCTAGGGTGTGACCTCGGCCTATGGTGATGCTCGTGTTTATGATTGTTGAATCTGGTTGGACCGGGTCTTTTCTTTCCTGGCTTATTATGGAAATGATTCTTCGTACGATGAGAATTCAGATGCGGCGGTGTGAGGAAGTCCTTGACATGTTTCGTGTCTCTAAAGTCACCGTTCGATCCAAAGTTATATTTCTCTTGATCGACGGGTCTGCTATATCGGTGCGGTTTGTTATTTCCATGAAACGTGTACAGAGAGTCCGAAGGATTCTTGTTTTTCTTCAGCATTTGCTCCAACGCGGCAATCAGCTCGTCCGGTTTCTTGCTCGGTAACTCGCTCGTTCGTATGTTCGTTTCGCTCTGATGTGCGTCCAGCTGATCTTTGTTCCGTTTCGAGTCGTACAACGAAGCCTTCAATCGTTGCAGCTCGTTCTTCAATTTCGCGATGTCTGACAAGTCGGTGACGTTATGGCGATTGTTGCCGGGTTTCCGGTCGTTGTTCCACTTCTGCGAATTGTAAATAGTCTTCAGCGACTCTTTGAACATTTGCTCCGCGTAAGTCTCCAGGTCTGAGTTTAACTTTGGCTTTACCAGGAGCTCGCTTTGCGCAGAGAACGAAGGTTTGAAGAAATTACCACCGGGCAACAGCGGAACTAGGTTCAGGCTCTGTTGCAGAGGTTCGGTGGCGTGCAGTTTGCTGTTCAACGCACTTTGATTTCTGATGACATCTATATTCGGGACAAAATTAATGGGATTGAACACTGGTCTATCTTGAGACTGATAGGCTTTCAGATCGTTGGTGGATGCTTGATTATCCATTGTCATTGTGTTCAGCACATTCTGTATATTCGTAGGTCCGACGGTCGGAGACAATACAGCCGGTTTCGTTGTAACGAAGCTGGTTGTGGCGAACATAGGAATCGACGTGGTTAAAACTGCAGCCGGATAATGCATCGACTCGTAGGAATTTACGATCGTGGTATCTATCGGGCTGGGCTTGATATTCGGATTGACGATCTCCACGTTTCTCGTGCCAATGTGTGGTAAATGTGCATTTCCGATAATTCCTGAAACACCTGGTGACGCGTTCACGGTATTAATATTAGCAGCACTGTGACTTGCCGTGCTATCGATCATCTGATACACGAGCGATGGGAGTTTGACGCTTTTCAACGTTGACGCGCTACCATCGAAACCGGTGTTTTGCCTAGCGTATTGCTGACCTGGTTCCCGAGGCTGTTGCAGCACAAGATTCGTTTCTTGAACGTTCTGCTGTTCCGAGAACATTTGCGGAGCGTTGGCCGATAACGTAGTGAACGTTGGCACGGAGTTAAAAACCGCTGGCAGCAAATGCGTCGTTTGTAAGTACGTTCTCGTTTTCGGTGCCACGTTAACGTTCTTCAACGTTTGTTGGTACAGACCGCCCTGTACCTGCGGCTTAATATCATCGGCAGCGTTCGAATTCTGCAAATAATAAGAGTTACCGTTAGACGTTTGCCTTTGATCGTCGTGGCCGACCGCGAGACTTGCCGAGGCTAAGAAATTCGTGCTCGAACCAGGAAGCAACGTCTTCTTGTTCTGCGACTCGTTAGTTATCAGGTTGATCTTTGTAACGGGTATAGTCTGCGGTGTCGGTGTGGACATCGTTGGGAGCGGTTGCACCTGTAAATTACCATGACCGATAGGATTTTGGCCATGCATCCCGTGAGGATTCACTTGAATATAATCCGGGCTGATAACCGGAGCCTGCACCAACGTTGAGATCGTCTGAAAAGTCGGTTGCGGGAGTATTAGCTGCGGCACATGATTGGACGACATTTGATTCGAAGCAGTGACGATCGCCGGTCGTGATGTAGCCGTGCTCTGAGCGTCTTGAACCGACACGCTCTGCAAGTTAGAGCTTAAGCTCGGAGTGACGGCAAAAACTGGCGCGACTGTGCTCGACACGTATTGCGGTTTGAAATTCGTCGAGAATCTGGTTTGTTCGTTGGCCGACGGGAGAATCGCGTGCATCGAATTGTGCAGGTTGTTTTGGCCAACGATAATGTCCGGCAGTGGCGTCGATACTATTTTCCCGTTGCTACCGATCGCATTCTCGATGGTGCTTATCTCAGGCGTGGACGTGGTGAGCGGCGTAGCCGAGACGATATTCCGCAGAATCGCATTGGAAACGTCGAATCCTTGGCTGTTGCCGATCGCTGTTGCGTGATCGAAATTTGTTACTGGCACCAAGTTTACTTTGACCGGGACGATGAGTTTCGGCTTCTCGAGCTGCCCGATTTCAACGCCGCTCGAGTGCGAAATCTCGAGATTCGGGGATATCTGGCTCCAACTATTGCTCGGCTTGAATTTCGACCTTTGCGACTTCACGTGCCTTATTTCCGATCCCGACAATCGGGTCGCGTCTTCGTAACTGTTATCTCGATCCTGGTGCCGATCGTCCTCCGTCCATGAATTCCCCCTCACTCTTTGCCGATGCGATTTCGTCCTCGACGAATGATGCCTTTCGTGCTCCACGCTGTCATCGAGGTTCCCTCGATGCTCTTTCGGCAGCCTCTTCGAGCTATTGTTAGGTCGTCTTCTGTTCTTCTGCACTCTTCTGGGCTTCTCCGTGTACTCGTCCGCGTAATCGTCCTCCGACACGTCCCTCGAATTCTCGTCGCTTCGAAATTTACCATCTCTTTCGTTCATTGTGTAACGGTGCGACATCTCGGAGCTCGCCGAATCGATTACCCTCGAGGTTTGGTAGTCGTCGGCGTCGAAATCGGACACTCTCGACGACTGATCGAATTTGTAACTTGGTTCAGCGACCACGACAGGTCGGGAGAATCTGTGGTTGTTCGCAACTTGGTGGGAAGAGGAAGCCACGCCTTGGTTCTTCGTCTTCAGAAAGACACTGACCTCGTCGTTCAGCCTTGAGAAGGACGACGCGGTCGGCCCGTTTTGTCCACTTGCGCTCTGCCCGTGACTGCCATAACTCAGAGCGTCTTGCTGTTGATAATTGCTGACCACTTTCTCCTGATCGCTACTCTTCTTCTCTTTATCCTTCGCTGAATTATGAGAATAGTAATAGCTGTACGGGCTACCGGCGTTGTTTTCCGACACGACTATTCCCTGGTTTCCCACGTAGTTTTCCATCCTTTGCCCTTTCCCATGGGCTTTACGTTTCGGCGAGGATCGCAGATTTTTGTCTCCATTTTCGCTGACACTCGGCTCTTCTTCGTACAAATTCGAATAAGTGGCTATCACTGGCGTGCCGTTTGTAACCTTGAGCAAGTCGAATTCATTCTGATTCCCTTGATACTCGAAGGATCTACGGTTCACGTTCAGGTTAGGGAAATTTAAAAATATCCTCGCTTCCGTGGAATAAGCAGGATCATTCTCGAGATTGACCGTTTCATGTTGTTGATTCGTCTGTCTGTCGTTGTCGTCGGTCTTGCTCGAATTTCCCCGCTCGTATAAAGAATTATTCCAAGTGCCGTAAACTGGTTGTTTTTCTTCTTCCGAGGTCGTCGGGGGTAATGGCGACGAAGACATTAACATGGGCACGAACCCATTTGAATTTTCGTAGTGCACGGTCGTATCGATCATCGATGTTATCAATTGATCTCGAAACTCCCGCTTTTGTTCAGGTTTCTCCGCATTTCGCCCCACGTTCTCCGACGCAGTTGCAATCTGATCGAACGCCACCTCATCCCGTGGGTCTGTGTTTCCTGTTCCTATTACGTGCGGCCAGCTAGATAAGAGTATAACCTGCACCGAATACAAACTTATTAACAATCGGAAGCAAACAGCTATTTCCATTTATTACATAATTAAATTCCCTTGTATTGGCCGTAATTCGATCAGACCGTATATGAATAATCGAATAGAAACTCGATCGTAATCCAACTAGCGTCTATATATAAAGTTCGCCGTCTACGTTTCGTATCGCCGTATCGATCGAATTAGATCGAGCACGAGGGGGCTTGAGCAAGCGTTTCAAATTGATTTATCGAACGCGTTTAGCGAGACGCTAACTCGTTTAAGGAAAGTCAATGCGTCGTCAGAGGAAGAAAGCGCCCCGATTATTGGGAATTTAAGATAATGCCAAAACTGGACGGAATGATCGGTGAAAATAAGCGGGCAGTCGAGGGGCTGACCTAGAAAAAACGAGCAGAATAGAAAAGTAAAATGCGAGAGAGGCATGCGTGTGTAGTGTGACAGTCAAGGACTGAATGTGCACGGAAGCAGATCCTCAAGAACTTTCTCGTCGACTTGCAGAAACTAAATGTTCGTCGAATCTCGGAGACGCTGAAATTTGGAAACACGGCACGAGAAAAGAAGGATTTTAGACCAGGTAACGGGTAATAATTAAACCTAAAGCGGAACGTTTCCGTTTCACGTTCGAATAAAATAATTGGAATTGTAAAGTGAAATAATCACGGCTAACAACGAGGCGCCGCAGACAGAATGAAATTGTCTTTAATCGCCAGAGAATGACATTAATCGATGTTAACTATATAGCAATTTTCGTCCTACTTTCGGACACACTAAAGATAATTCGATGTAGCAGGTTTCAATCGCCTAAGCATTGTGAAAGAAAGTAAGATCTTTCCTTTAATTGGCTGACACGTATGCGAGACAAATTAGGGAAAACATCGACGTCGAAATATGAAGAAAGAAAGTGCTCCAATTACACTGATCTGTGTGCGTTAGATACACTCTATAAACTTTTATTGGCATTTTTAATTATAAATACGAGGCAACACTAGATCCTGCTTCTTTGAATTTCCTGGCAATTTTTTTATCCCTCTGTGAAATTGAAAGATGACGAGACGAGACATCAAAATTTACAATTTAACGTAGAACAGGGATGCAAGTTTCTTTCATCGTCCATTAATTCCAACATTTAAGGGAGTAACACTCGTCTGCTGTGACCGTCACAACTCGCACAATATCGAATCGACACTTTTCATCGAAAACCTGGCGTCACGTACTTACTAGATAAAAGAACATTTTCTTGGCCGAAACGGAAGCACCGTTTACCCTCTAGAACAGAAACCACGATTAAGATGGATCGAGCGTCACTGAGCTTTCCGTTGAACACATTGATCGCAACGACGGATTTTTCTCAGAGTTTCTATTGTATAATATCCGAAAGACCTTGCGAGCTGGACCTTCGCGCGAGAACTGAGCCACATAGTAGACACGCGATTTTCTTTATACACTCCGGTAGCCAAGTGAAAAATATCGTTCTAAATATTATCGTATAGTCCACCAGCCGGAGGATACTTTCATTCGCGACACGCGAGCATCGTTGAGAAATTTTTGTCCGTAACGAGCGCAGGATGCGATCACCTGTCATTATCGCGTAAGCCACGCAGATTTGCTACAAGAAGAAATGAATATTAGGCTGATCAACCGCATTGCGTGTCTACTTTGAGATATTCGAACATTCCGTGCAATTAATTACAATCGATGACACGTAACGCCCTGACTTTCCTTACACTTTTCTATACGTTCTGCTTTTGAGTTTCGTCGTTCGAGTCAAGCCAAAGTAGAATTTCGAAAGCTAATAAACTCCGAACTTCGTTTTTTTTTTTTTTCTTTTTTTCAATAGAATCGATGCCATCAGATATGAAGAAATTGCAATTAGATATTGCACAAAGTACAAAAGATTCACCTTGTACGGTCAGTAGTTTCCCGGCTGCGTTTTATGCGCTCTAAAACACACGCATTATGCGCAGCGCGCTCACTCCTCCCGATGCAACCAGTCTCACACATTAGAAACAATGGTTAGCGTCTGTGTGCCACGATGATGCTACGCTGAAGCACTCTTCGCTGTGTAAAACCGCACTGGCAATCGCTACAGTTTAATGCCTTGTGTCTAATTGCCGTGCTCCGTAGATATGTGTACGGAGATATTATCATTGCCTTTCATTGTGAAAACGTGGAATTATCTGCGCCCTACGATCATCGCAGCTTCAGTTTGTTCGCCTGCACTTAACAAATAATTAATGCTAATTGGCTTCCTCTCCTTTTTTGTCTCTTCTTCTGACGAGAGGAAAATTATTCTAATGCTCTGAACGATTAAGATTTGGTCTACGCTTCGAAATAATATCGATGTTGATATCAACGTTGCGTAGAATGCATTCTACGACGGTGTTTAACACGTTCCTTAGTTTTCATTTTACTTTGTGAATAAATCGTGAAACGTACGAAGAATGCATTAGAAATTTTATGCAGAATTTTATTTTCCTCCGAGTTTTCTAGATTAATTAGTCCCAGAGTTCAGGAGATAATAACGCAAAATGTCACTACTCGGATCGACTACAGTGATAATCAAGAATTGTCAACAATATTTTACTCAGAGATTAAAATATTTTCGGCGATAGTAAAAGCAGAATTGAAAGTAAGGAAACTGAAAAACACATTATCTAAGCAACGAAGATGAAAAGTATTTTATATTAAAGACAAAATTATTAGTACATTTCATATAATCGTTTATTTCTACATTTTAATTGAAAATTAATTAATTAATTCAAAATAAATTCAATTCTTTATCAAACTCAGTGATTTTTAAAATAATTATATATTATTCGAAACAAAACAAAATAAATGGGAGAGAAAGATACAACACATGTTTAATTAATTATAACAAATACGTTAAACATAAATATGATATATTGTTTTTAATATCTTGTAACCCATCGTTTTTTCAACAATTTGATGAATTGTTTTGTAATAATTCATCATCTTTAAAGATAATTTAATACCTGTTAATAAACGGGAGACGAATGAATTCGATTTTCTACAAAATTGTATTTCTGCATTTCGATTGAGAATTAATTTATTATTATTCAGACTAAATTTAATTTCTTATTAAACTTGTAATAATGTTAATAATTTCTGTAGTAATTATATATCACATATATATTATTAGAAATGAAGCAAAAAAAAAAAGATAATCTTTAATTAATTGTAAGAAATATATTTAAAAATATATATATTCTTAATATTTTGTAAATCATCTTTTTTAATAATTCATCGTCTTTAGAAATAGTTCATACAATAAATTATGATATCGAATTCCATTCTTTCAAAATGCAGCATTTTCAATCATTAAAAAAATATTTTATAAAATATTTTATAAATATTCTTACATATATTCTTTTTATTAATTATTTTATAAATATTTGTTTTTATAAATTCTGCCCAAATATTTTCTATTCATTTACGTCGAAAACCTGCTGACTAATCAATAATAGACACTTTTTGGCCCAAGAAATATTTTATTTATCTTGCTATGTATTTTTTCAATTAATCATCAATCGATAGAATGTGTTTTTTTAAAATCCATAAAGCAAATGATAAAATTTATGTATGTCGATCCTTCTGTGATATCCAATGGTTGTTCTTCCTTCCACATGAAAAAGAGTTAGAAATAATTATTATTTTTCCAAATCGTGAGAGTAGAAATTCACATTCATTTAGATTAAATATCGTTTCATTTGGAAAGATAATATTTTTCCACTTTTCACGAGCAAATTGCTAACGACAACCTTATACTTTCACACTGAAAATGGTCATTTCTTTGACTTCTGCCGTTCAGTATTTTCACTTTGTTATAGAACACGTCTAACATTTTTAGTTGTAAGATTCACTTCTGCAGCAATTTACTTTTGAAATTGGAAACAATTCGACAAATAGTCTATACTTTGCAATCTGTTATTTCGCATCATCGTCTCTTGTTCTTCTTCTTCGCATACTAACTGGGATTCTTTAATAAATCAAACATCATCTTATAATGCTTATGTTTATTAATTTTGCAACTACTGCAACATGGTTGTTCCATTTAATAAATATTGTCCATGTTTTTATTTCAGTCAGCAGTTTAATGACAGTGATTAATGAAAGTATTGTGTGGCATCATATTTGAATAGTAGTAGCTTGAAAAATTCATATTTTCTTTTAAAAAGTATTTCAACGCTGTTACAAAAAATTACTTTTACCACAGGGCGTATCCTTTATCTTTCTTAATCCAATATCTTCTTTACTTTTACTAATACAAAAAAAAATGTCTGGACAAGGTTATTTAGTTTCAAAAATTTCATGAATTTTTTTTTTCGAGTTTTCAAGATCATCATCGTTTTTTTAAATAGAGGTGACATATTTTTCTTTCCGTACTATGACAGCCGAAAAAACATGCATTTTGGATATGTATCATGTATTGATTTCCAGATGATCTGATATAAAAAAATCATGGTAATTTGGAGGAAAATGATGAACTGAAGATTTTCATATTTCTTTTATTAATAAAATATTCTTTATTTTACAAGATGTTCAATGTAGTATCCATTAGCTTTAAGATACATATTTTCGGAAACAATACATAAAGGACGAGGTTACATGCTCGATCATAGCTGGAGAAATGACAGTGCATGCATGCATGTATAATTTTTTCTTACGCGTTTTCTGTAGCAGGATCTTTACTTTTTACGAAGAAAACTTCTTACGCGATGGAAAAAATTTCATTGAATACATTTCATATGTAATGTACATCGTATGTAATATCCATCATTTCAGTGTTTCTTGTTCAAAATAGTAATTTAGAACAGAAAAAAGAAAATTATATATTACACGTATCTGCCATACCAGGTTACCTAAAGATAGACATATCGAACATGTTTGAAACTCATTTTGTTGGCTGAAATAATATGGAAAGAAATATATCGTGATTAAAAATACGATGATAATGTTGAAAACTCGGAAAGTATGATTTTGTCAAGAAAAATCATGCATCACAATATTTACCTTTTTTCTTTTTTTGTAACACGTTTCATTGTCGTCATTGAAAATAAAGATATCAAATGAATAATATAGAATATTTGTATACAGTAAGAACATATTATATACAATACTCCAGTTATTTGAAACAAATTTTAATACTCGATTAAATAAATTTTTACTGAATCTATTTATTAGAGTAAAACTTCGTTATATGAACTGATCGGAAGACAGGACCGTTGTATATAATCAGGTTGTTCATATATAATATGAGTTCATCTATTTTTCCTCACCACCTGTGATCTTTCGTTTAATCGATAAGAGTTTACATTCATATAAAAGGGCAGGAAACGTTTTGTAAATACGCATTCATATAAATGGATTGACGCACAGTGGTAGTTCATATAGTAAAAATTTAGTTAGAGTTATAATTAAGCACTATTAAAATTTTGTTTACATAAATGGATTTCACATAAACAAATTCTACTATATTTGAACTTGAAATTCTATTGTAAAAGTCACTAATAGAGGGGAGAATCAGTGAACTCTAATTATACAGAGTGTTAAAAAAAGAAGGTCCGATATTTGAAAAAAGTGTAAGTAATCAACAAAGTGTGTAAAAAAATGTGTG
>CAJDYZ010011980.1:54955-67415 GCA_903986555.1 Heterotrigona itama
CGACTTCCTTTGTTTTATGCGCAGAGTCGGTGAAAATAAAATTTCTTCAATGGTAAAAAAAATATTTATTGAACGTAATAAATAAAACTGGTGTATATACAATATTCGATTGAAAAATCGCACGCAGTTAACAAAATAGGCAAACATATCGAAAACTGATATGACGTGTTAATGGCATGTTCGACGTTGCGAATAGAAACACAATGAAATCACATTAACCTATAAGTATAAATGTAAGGTATAAAAGCACGAATATTTGCCCGTTTATCCCAGTTTGTATGAAAAGTAAAACCCTAATTATCTTTATATACGTAAAACATTGGAAATACCTTTCACCAATAACATACCAAAGATTTATAAATCATGAAGAACAGAAGAATCAAGAAGATAGAAAAATCGATAAAAAGATATTTTCTGAAACCTTCCAATTCTATACTCTACTCTTCTTCGAGAGATAAAAAAGAAAAACAAGAGGTCGATCTAAAAATTTACATTCACGTGCCACATCAATCAAGCTGCGATCAAGTGTCGTTCTTCGTTACTTTTAAACCGCGTTGTTTGCAATCCCAACTCGATGTTATGGCGATAGTTGCATCTTGCAACTATTTGGGCTCTCTTTTCCGCGTGGGTAAACGGTCAATCTCGATACGAGAAAGTAAGCTATGATCAATCCGTGAAAGAACGGGATCAATGTCATTTCCATATTTGGGTCGGTTTCGCTTGAGCATAGGTTGGCGCGTAGCTCCACGGATAAGTCGGCAACGCTGGCTTAGGTACCTGATATGCGACATTCGGGTAATAATAGAATGGATATACCGGTTTGATCGGCTTATATAAAAGCGGATTGATTACCGCAGTTTGCAATCCGTAGGTCGGATGTGTCGTTGATGGAGTTTGTACGGGATGCACGTGAGTTGGCGTTGAAGGGACCACTGGTTGCAAAGAAGTCACTGGATGAAGAGGCGTCACTACTGGATGAAGTGGATGAAGTGGAGTTGCAACAGGATGCACGGGAAATGGCACGGTATTAACTGGTGGAGACGAGGGAGCAGCGGGTCGATTTATCGAGGGAATTGACGGTGTCGTAGAGGCTGTGGATGGTTTCGTTTCGGAAGTAGGCTTCTGACCGTGATCTGCAGGAATCGGTAGTCCAAAGTGTGTAGGAAAGGAACTCGGTTGAACGGATGCGACAGCGCCGGGTGCCAAAAAGGCAGGACCGTAGGTTGGTACGCTCGATGCGAAAGCTGTACCGGCAATTAAAGTGGGAACGAATCCACCGTAAACGGGAACTCCTGGCCCGGGTGATGATTGGGGTGGCGCAGGAACGGAAGAACCAAGCTGTGAGGTTCCATCGCCTTTAGCAGCCTGAGGGGGTTGCGCGGTTGTGGTTGTCGCTGTTGTAGTAGTGGTTGGAGGCTGAATAGTTGTCGACAGTCCATAGTTAAGCGGAAATCCCGGACTGATTGTTGTCCCTGGCAAAAAAGGTGATTGATTGAAAGCTGTATTTCCAGAGCCCAAGAGTACGGTATTCTGTTGCGTATTTAAACCGTGAATCTTCATTCGCTGTCCGAGGGAAGCCAGAAGATCTTGATTCTGTACGAAGCTCTGCTGATTTTGTGCGTACCTTCCTGCTGCGTCTGCACTTTGGGCCTGCGTAGCGAGTGCTCGCTGCAATTGAGCGATCAATCGATCCTTCTCGAGGGACTGTATTTGTTCTAGAGTTTCTCGGGCGCTAAGCGTTCCAGATGCGTACGACGGTAGAGGTCCTGGAAAACTTTGCGTGCTTTGCGAGCTAGTCTCGAAATTTTGGAACTGGCCGTTCGGATTTTGAACTTGGCTATTGTGGCCTAAGAATTGATCGGCATGTGGTGCGAAGTCTTGCTCATTTGGAGGAGCACCATAAAGTTGTTGTATGGCTTGCGCATTTTCCGCGAGGAAAAGCGCCGCGTCCGACAATTGCGCCTGCGGCAGTGCGATGTTCTGGCTCTGGAAGTTCGCCGATTGACCTTGGTTGTCACTTTCGGGTTTCTGTGCTGCCTGAGCCGGGGAAAAAGTTTGCGACGCGGAATAACCAGGTAACCTTTGATTTTGTGGTGGTAAGTAATTGGCCGAATGAGTTGCAAATGGTTCATCGTTTTGAGTGGATATTGGATTCGGTTCGATGAAATCGACCTGTCTAATTGGACTTGGAACTTCCTGTTCGAGCAAACCACTCGGACGACCATCAAAGTTGTTCGAATGTTGTTGGTTGAAATGACCGTGGAATTGCAATTTATCTCGGTGCTGTTGATTGTGTGATACAGGTCTCATTGGAGATGAATTCTGATAACCCGGTGGCCCGTATTTGGTAATAGGTCGATTTATTTGTGCGGGATGTCTATTAACGATACGCCCTCTGTGGCCGGGTTGTCCAATTTGCAAACGAGCTCTCGAAGCTAACGCGAAATTGTTTGGTCTCCTATAAGGATACCCTGAATCTCTTTTTTTCTGAACTTCCGATTCCTTGCCATCGACATCGCTTTCCCCCTCGCCGAGGTCTACTACTTCTAACTTCGTAATTTCCGGTTTCTCTTCAGCTTCCTCGGTTTCAGTTTCCGCTGTGACATACAGCAAGCTCGTAACTAGTAAACACAATATCTAAAATGATAAAGTAATCGGCCCGTTAATAAATAAAAACGGTATGAACCGTAGAACGATCTCGTATCACGTATACATACATATACTTTTCGAAAAGTTTGTGGTATACTTACTAGAAGGAACTTCATGTTAGTAATCCAATTGCACTTAGCACTACACCGATCAAATGTTTCCTACGCTATAGTTAAAATAGTTAAAATCTCTGCAGGTTCGTTCGATATGTAATCAGAGTATCTGCACTGGAGAAAACTAATTTCTTCCAGGATGGACAGGCCCGCACCGACTAAGACCACGGCCATACCTGCACATGTATAAATACAGTCGGGTCGCGACCATTCACGAATTACAATAGACTTTCTTGCCGGCTTTCATCGATCACACTTAGGCAATGCTGTTACGGATTGGTGATGTTACACATATCGATGTAAAGTATCGTCTTCTCCCGACAAATTAAAATATTTTAGCATTAGCTTGGCATGTTCCTCATCGGAAACGCGTTGGCTTGAACAAGAAACGCAAAGTCAGATTCACGAAAGGAAAATTGAATCGCTTAGCTAACAGTAAATTAGTTTCATTAGATTCGTGTCTACTACTATTGACAGTAGAAACGCAAGTTCGCGAACAAAACCGACGGTCGTATGACAGTCGTAATTTAAAATTTCCGGTATAATATGAATAGTTAGATTTCTGTCGTGTTTTCGCTTTAAATTTCCCGCCGTAAATTCTTGTTTTTTTTTTTTTCTTTTGCAGAAAAGCCAGAGGAAAAGCAACATCGTTTTGCTGTCTGCTTAAAAAAAACGTCCTTATACGAAATGGCACTTGATATCATTCTCATCACGTACTTCTTCTCCAAAGTCTTCGAAGCGTTCGAAGTCTCAGTGAAAGTATTTAAAATCATCAAGTCCTAAAGAATACGGAATAAGTATTTGTTTATTTTAATATATTCCCGTTGTGTAATTCCTGATTATACGTAAGTCACGCGTGTCCGAATTCTCCGAAGTGCTTCAAATTTCGCTCACAGTTACTCACTTTGATTTACCAAAAAAGTTTCGATCAGATAGCACAGTTTGCGCCACCAAAGAGATCCGCGAACTTTTTTATTTCATGAAAGACTTCTTTAAAATTCACGGTGTCCCACCGGCAGAATATTTGTCGATTTGCACAATATTGACTACCAAAGAAATCGAAATATGCGGCATTCTTTATACATGCACACGTTTAAAGAGAATAGACAGACAGAAGCAATGTGCCAGTGCCAACGTCGGACATAGTTTCTATCCGCTATTCCAATGACTTTATAACTAATCGAAATACCGCTCAAATTACAACGTCAAACTGCATCCGATGATGTCATTTGATTCGACTTGCTGCTTACCTCGACAGGAAGTCTATTGTGCGACAATGCGCCAACGTAACAACGATGTAAGATGCATTCTCGTATCAAAGATGAAACTTTAGATGAATGTCTAATAAGATCGTTACTATGAATCACATAGAATACATTATCTCCACGTCGAAAGAAGAATTGAAATTGTTTCTTCTAGATTGCGTTTTAACCGCTTGTTTTCCACGTACATTCATTAAAACACATCGTTAATGTTTTCATCGTACTAAATACATAGGGGAGATAACATTAAACAAACAAATGTGTAAATTTAATTATTTTCTGTATTTCACATTACAAGATACAACAAAATATTGTAATTAACGTACATTTGCTAAAGCAGCTATGTACATTGAATATTACATCCAAAAATAGTGTTGAGCGTTCTGAGTATTAACGTGGCGGAAAAATTTCGTTTGGTTTTGTTCTGAGCTTAATTCTATTAAAGTAAAAACGTAAAATAACTCGGTTATTCTTCCTTGCGATTGCCATGGTCGTTTCCTTGAGTTTGAAAATGTTCTATATTACTAGCTCTGGAACACCTGATTTAAGCCACGTAGTAGGAGCTATAGTAGTAAGGGTACGAGCGGTAGGCGTAGGGCAAGCTGTAACTGGCACTGTAGGCAATTGGTGCTGCAGCATAAGAAGTGTATGCAACTGGTGCAATTGGTGCAACTGGGGCAGTGTAGCTCAGCAATAGACCTCTCTTGTCTCGTGGTGCGTCCGCAGCTTCTGCGCTCGGTAACTGTTCAATCTTTTCAGGCTCTGCTGGTTTCTCTGCAGCGAAGGCTACAGCGAACAGAGCCAAGAGAACGATAGCCTAAAAACAATAAATATTTGAGAATTGGAAAACAATCTCACGACACATAAGATTATTCGACATTTTGTTCAACTGTATATGTCTTTTTTCTTTTTTGTTTTAATGACAGGTTATTATTTAAAGCGGTAATTATAATTGACAGTTGCCTTTACATTTATGACAGCAATTAAACTGAATGTGTTTTCGAATGATTGCATATTGAAGATACATAATCTTCCAGCCAACTAAATGCATATTCTTATATTTTTTCCAAACAACGGTACGATTATAGTTTCATCTCGCGTTACAGATTATTATGTTTTTAAAAAAAATAACAAAGAGAGATTAAAGTGTATAATATAATTAATGTTTGATACGTAAAAGCGTAATGATTATACTTACAACGAAGCACTTCATAGTTGATGAGTTTGGTAGATCTTTGGAGATCTCAGCTCGTATGTTGAACTGGGAGCGAATGATGCTCTTGCTTTTTGGTGGATACCTTTATATACCTGACGAGTAGATCGTCCTATGCGCGTCACTCGTCGATTGATCAATGCTCGAGGACACGCGTATCGTGTATGTATCAAATACGCATGTGTGTATGTGTGTGTGAGCCGGTGGATGTTGCACGGGGTTGTTACACGTCCTATTGTTTACGGAGTAGCATACGTAATCCGTGTACGTGTGCAGTCAACGTTGTCGAAGACGATGAGGTCTGCTAAGGAATCTCGTTCACGTATTCCTGAAGCAAACCCGTGTAAGTACAACCTCTGATGCATAGCACGCGGATTAAGCAAGAGACCTTGGCAATCGGCCAAATACGAACGAAAGTGTTTTACCTCATATAACGTAATACATAACTTCTCTTCGCATCGTGATATAATTGTAACAAGTTCTCTGAACCTTAATGATCCTAATACACGATTATGAATAAAACAAAAAAAAAAACAAAAAAAAAAAGGATTTTCAAATATGCCGTAATAAGAAAATTGTCGATAGTTTCAATTTTGCGATTTTGGGAAAAAATTTTCAACGAATGTTTTCTAGAGCATTTGATTAATAAATTCAGTAAATTATATTACAGAAAAAGAAAACAAAGAACATTTTCAGGATGCTCAATCATTTAATATACGATTTTATATAATGTTATTATAGATATTTATTAAAATTGTTTTCCTACAACAAGTGAATGTTGTAATTTGCTAAAACGTAGAATTCCGATTGGATTATGTAGTTTATGACATCAGATGTTGCAAAGAAAAACCTAAAAATCAGATACTTAATTAAAACTATGTTTTACATCACAATCGATTTCCTAAGCATCAAATAAAACGTGTCTTATGATTGAATTTAAACTAAGGGCGCGCCTTTAATGATTTGAATTTAAATTTCGGAAGAAATCCCGGTCACTATCTAATATTATTATTATTCTTTTGACGCATATGTATTGCTAGAGTTCGCTAAATTGG
This sequence comes from Heterotrigona itama, assembly GCA_903986555.1. NCBI lineage: Eukaryota > Metazoa > Arthropoda > Insecta > Hymenoptera > Apidae > Heterotrigona > Heterotrigona itama. The sequence continues at coordinate 61,248 of CAJDYZ010011980.1, forward strand.
TCGGTGATCATTTGCATATCGATTCCGCCGGTATTTTGATTGGATTCATTTCCAACGAATGTTGTGTTTTCTTCAATAGTGAAAGCAAAAAATTCCATTTCAGGGACTTAAGTTGACAAAAAATACGGATTCTCACGATAATAGATCCGGTCTCCTGATCGTGTTGATTGCATGCAGAAAATGCAAAATTATGGATATTAGTAGAGCAACATTTCTTCGAACAAAAAATTACGATTTAATGATGCGATAGTCGACCGAGAACTGAAATTTCAAGGCCGAAGGAGTGAAAATTATCTTCATCCTTTGTCAGGTATCTTTCAGAGAAGAAAAAATTTGTTTGTTTTTTTATCATTTTAAATAAGGATAGGTTACTTAAAACGAATCCTAGAAACCCCTTGAAACGCAAGAATTCAAAACTCTCGAAACTCAGGTAAGAAAAAATATGATATCATTGAACAAACAATTATTTACAGCCTGAATAAAGAATATTTGATTTATGTGTATCTGGAATGTGAAATGTGAAATTGTTTGTTTTTAAAAATATAAGCAAATGTGCGATCAATCGTAATTCTAGGTTGATAATATAAAATATCTAAATCTAAAGAAATTAATCAAAAACATATCTTGTTAAATTACCATTAATGGTATACTCTGGAAGACTTTTCAACAAAAAAATAAGTAGATTAAATCTAGAAAGAATTCGGATGTTAATGTATTCAAACATTATTGGAATTAGGTAAGTTTGTACATTGGTACACAGTTTAACTGTGACCAATATAAAAATTTATATAAAACTATTAATTCCATTCTTTAAAACAAGAAAGTTTTCTTACAATATAAAATCAGCACTTCAAGTTTTTAAAGTTTCAAAATCTTACAGTTTTTGATTCGAGAATTTAAAAATTTATCCATAATCTTAAATATATATTCAAAGTCATTTTTGTCTATATAAAAAAGTAAATTATTCAACGAGTTCACTAATATGAATATTTTATACATATTTATGATATTTTTTAGTTCAGATGAAAAATTAACTGTTGCATATCATTTTCAAAATTAAAAATGGTATACTTTGCAATTTAGATTCATCGTTTTGAACTTCGCTTATACGAACGCAAGCAAATGAGAACGCGACATGTTTTTGCCTAATTAATAATCTCGATGCAATTTATTCGTCTGCGGTTTTGCTTTCAAATTCTTCTTGGGAACACGATATCAACACCATCCCAATATTTTCTCATGAATTTTAATGTAATGAATTTAACGGGAGTTATAAACTTACAATAATATGATATATGAAAAAGGATGCAAATAAAGATAATTCATTGTTTAACTTTATTATTTATTATAAATATACATAATATTGTATACATAATATGAAGAAAATATTTTATATCACATTTTAAAATCACACGATAAAATCTCATATTATTTTATATCACATGGTATCACTTGATAACCTGCAACATAAGAATATATTTTTCTTCCACTTTTTTTTTATTTTATAAAAAAAATAGAATAAATAGCTATTTAATTTTCAGATAGAGCTAATTGTATGTAAATCACTAACATTATTACATTAATTCTATTCATCATTACAATAATTTAGTTTAAAAGTATGTATTTTTTAAAAATTCGTATATATTTACCTAGGAGTAAAGATTTATAAACTGGGTCAAATCTTCCTTGTTTAAAATATCGAACTCATTCTGTAAAAAGACAATTTTTTTTTAATTTTTTTTTCAAAAACCCGCGATTATATTTTTAAAGTACTACTTTTTCTCAGAGGTAGTGACGAAATGTGTCATATCATAAAAAATCAAATATGTACATAAACACATCATTGAAAATCCAAATTAATATTTCTATCAAAAATTACATAAACACTCACTAATTCAAGCGAAAATTTCAAACATGTTTCTTATAAATTCAGTTCTCATTAAATTGCAGATCCAGTAACGTTCTGTAATGAAAAGGAAAAAAGTTATAATAAAATCCATATTTATTTATTGCAAATTTAATATTGTTAAAAATAATTCAGATAGGAGCGAAAGACATAAGTATGTCTTCATTTTAATCAGTTGAACTATGAATTCATCATAAATTTTTTAATAATCAATTTTAAAAGTGATATTGATTAATATATTATACTTCATATATATATAACTTTTCCTCCACTTCTGCTTTTTTATTTCAGGTCTGATTAATTTTATCATGCTATATGTTTAAGAAAAAGAAAAAAAATACTTACATGTTTAATAAATTGACCATTTTCATCAAGCCATTATTAAATACTCTAAAACAGAAAGCTAACATATACTAATATGAAAATTCTCAAGTGATAAAATGTTTTATTTCCTTTGAAATTATCAGATAGGAGCGAAAGATTAATGTATTCATATTAAATCATTTGAACTATGAATTCATCATTTATGTATTACAAATATTTTTGTTTTTTTAAGAATTAATAAAGGCATACCATTATTATTAAAACTTTCCAAATTTTCCTTGAACAAAAATTCTTGGTACATCTATTTTTTCTTTCAAATTTATAGTACGTCTTTGTACATAATTACATGTTAAAATTTTAAAACCAACTGATTCAAATAAATTCAATACTTCTTCCTCTGAAAAATAATATGCCCTGGAATAAGATAAAAAACTTTATACATCAATCATAGTATAGTTTTGATAAATGTACAATACATTTAAGGATCTAAATAAATATTACCTGGTACCATCTTGTCTCATATATAGATTTTCACTGATTTTGTGACCAGGTTTAAACCTTAATTGGGCCATATCATATAGACCATAATCTCTAAAAAGTACAATTCCTCCAGTATCAAGAACATTATATAAATTTTCCACGACTCTAAAATGTTATAATTTTTAATAAATTGCAATAAAACAAAAGTTTACACATAGAAAATAGCTCACTTTCTAAAATTTTTTGGATGAATAGCCGATAATACAAATATCAATGTTATTATGTTTACCGGGCAATTCACTTGCTGGAAACAATTTTCAGTCGTAATATCCGTTTGGAAAATCTTCATATTCTCTGGATCATATAATAAATGTTTCTGTAAAAGATAAAATTATATGGCATGCGATAATAGGTACGTAGATATGTTAATAAATAAATGAATACCTTTGTTAACTCCACAGCTTTAGGAGAGAGATCACAAGCAAATATCATTTTAAATTTTAGTCCATCTTCGATCAATGGAAATATGAAATTTCCAACACCGCAGCCGACTTCTAGAAGGGCAACTCGATTATTTCCGGAATTCAGGCCTAATAATTCATGAAACTCCCTGGTGGTCCAATGTCTGTCCTTAAAAAATCTAGTATCGTTTCGTTTGTAAAATAGGTCCCAATGCTTCTTAGTGTTTTTCTCCAGTTCATTAGCTTGAAATTCAGGAACCAATCGTGAATTTTGTGCTTGCATTTTCTCTATTTCCTCTTGAGTGAGTTGCTTCGCCACGTGGCCTACATTATATTCACTACTCCTCGTTGATTCAGCCATTTTCCCAAACTTCGCCGCAGTAGAAATTTCGTGAATTGGTAAACAATGCAAATATTTTAAAGATCTTTCTGGATTTACAAATGTACCTTATTAGATGAAACATTTACACGAATACAGAGACACGGTTATTAAAATCGAGTAACCACTCGACAAAACGACCTCCCACCTTCGAGTCTCAAAAGGAAATGGACGAGAAACGTGTGTAACATGGATATCTCCCCACCAAGTGGTGATGCGCCTAGTCTAGTAATATCAGGGAGGCCACAACTTACTAGGAAATTTTACAAACTAGAATCTGTATTACCATTTTTGCAAAAAATCGAATAAATACAATAAGATTTTGATACATAAAATAATTACAGAATAAGATTCGCATAAGATGACACATGTTATTAGTTATTAGTGTTAAAGAATTTTTTTTACCGGTTCTTGAAGATTATATTATATACTATATTTTTGGTATTCTGTTATAAAAAAAATTTTATTCCAATGATATTTTCAAATTAACGTAACCTTTAGCCATGTTACTTTAATTTCTTCAGGTTAATTTAATTTAAGACATTGAAAATCATTAATATGAATTCCACGTGTGTATGAACTTTTCGATAAATTAATATTCGATCCTCGTACGAAACGAATATTTTCTGACTGCATACAGCATTGTCACACAATGACACAGTGCTGAAAGGGGTTAATCGTGACTGAAATTTATCTGATGATTCTACTATTTCGTTTAGAACTCACATAGTCATTCTATATAAAATTTAATGTATTGTTTATATTCAATAAAAATAATCACGATTAGATACACATTGTACAGTTTCATTTTCTAAGAAAAAGAAAAACTGTATACGATAACAGGCGTTAATGATATAATATCACAACTCGTCAAACAACGATTGTAACTTTCATGAAAGGAATCAATAAGAATTAATTAATGATTCCGTAACTTAAATCTTTTGGTTGTACAGTTTCTATATTTATTTTATCAATTATCGTATTACGTTCTGTGATCACTTCTTAATTTGCAAACAGAACAGGGTCAGAAAGAAAAATTAATCGTTCAAGTTGTATGTAGGTCATTGAGAACCAGAATTTTGTAGAGAGCTTGGCAGAAGATATAACGATAGATTAACTGAATGAAATGAAAAACACGTTTCACAACTGATAGTCGTTAGTGCTTCCTCGAATAATATATTTGACGGTACTTCTACATTGTCATGGAACTGTTGCAAATTTAAAAATAATTGGTATCTTTTTAGATATCTGTGGGACGTTTCACGTTGTAAAATGTACGCATTAAAAGTGATTAAAGAAAAAAGAATTATTTCGCTATATAAAGGAGATTAAGGTATTACGGGAATCTTTCTTGTCTTTGCTGCACATTACGCCTGCCAGGTAAGCTTTTTTGATTTACATAATTTCAAATCCTTTTGACGTTTTCATTAAGCAACCAGTAAGCCATCCTTTTTTCTACAAAATTGATTACGTGACGGAATCCTCAGACATTCTGTTGCGACATTTAACTTTATTCCTAGCGAGAAAAGTAATAAAAAAAAGAAACGTCTACCATATCCTCGTGCTAAAATCAGTGAAAAAGAAACGTCGTAAATCTGCTTTCACGTTCGGCAAATTAAAATTAATTTTTTCCTGAATCAGTGAAATTTCATCTCGTAAATTTAGATATTCTCGTATTTCAATATAACTCGAATGTATATAACAAATGTATATCTGCGTAATATTTCAGAATATTTCTTTCCACAACGAAACAGAAATTCATATCAAGTATGTATTAATTTGCGAGTTAATTGCAGTTTTTTTTTTTTAAACTTGTCTAAATGTACTGAAGGTATTCGATATATGCTAAACGGCACGTCCTTTAGAAATTAACGTTGGCAGAGGCGTAACCCGTTGAGAGTCGAAGAGCATCGAGGAGAGATAGACACACGGGCGTGTAATTGTAGGCGCGGCGAAGATGCTTCGACCGTGCCTTTTCCATTTGTCGAGGCAGCCAGCATCGAAGCATCTTATACCGTTCGTCCTCGTGGGCATTCCAAGCGGGAATTCTCGAAAGCCAGTTGTGCCGTAGAAACACGCGTCGCGGCCTGCCGCTCGCCGGTACTTTCAAGTGCTCGTAAAACTGCTGTTTTCTCGCTCTGTGCTGTTTTCGAGTATACCGAATTTTCCTGACAGGGGACCATTATCGAGCACCAAAGTGTTTGAGTAACTACTTGACCTCGACGTCTACAAATCTTACGGTCAAATTCTGCTGAGTAAGTGTTGACTTTCAACTTAATATTTTTTTTATTGGCAAATAAAGTTGCCGTTTAAATGCTCGTGCTAATCTTTTACTTTGATAATCAACTAACTCAATGATATATTTAAAAAAACAAATACGTACGATACTATATTGATTTAGAATATTTGACAAGCAAACACGCTGTCAAATAATATATAACGTATTACGTTGAAATTGATCTTAAATGTATTAAACGTCGTGAAAACGCGTCAATAAAAATTTCACGATGAACGTTAAGCTCATCGCACTTAGAACTGCAATGAAGCGATAAGTTGATCAAGGGTGAAGTAGAGCGTGAATCGAGAAACTGAGTAACAGATACAAAAAAAAAAAAAAA
>CAJDYZ010011985.1:3756-17506 GCA_903986555.1 Heterotrigona itama
TATATCTTTTCGTTGCTATATGTATACGTGTATGTCTTCTTTATATTCTTATATTATATATATTTTTTCACAATGAGGTTAAATTTCATTAACTTTCAGAGGCCGACATCCTTTCATAATATTTTCTTTTTTTTTCAATAGATTTATGTAAATTCACATATACAACCTAATTATGCAGAATATGAAGATTTATACAAAGTAAGTCCGTCCTCTAAATATAAGTGCAAATTAAAATGAAATTAAAACAACGGACAAAAATTAATTTTTTATATTTTAATATTAATATTTTAATTGTATCTGGACGTTCAAGAATTTTGCAGTTCCAATTTCATGTCCCAAATATGATTTTTTTAATAATAATAGGCTAATACAAATTTCAATTATTTTTCGTTTGTCAAATTATTCTTATATTATTAAAAAGAAAAATAATAAGTTTCAATAAATTTCAAACATTTCCAGTATTCGTTTTAGTTATCATTGCGAAGTTCACACGCAAATTCATATGTTTAAGAATAATTAGAAAATAGAATAATTAATAATTGCAAATATGGAATCACGGAGAAAATTTTAGATTATATTCCAGATAATATGGAAACTATTTCACTGTAACGACTATTGACAATTGAAGTACTAAGTTGTAAATAATACGAAAAAATATAAAAATGTCTAAACATAGTACAAATGGATATTTTATTTGCTACACGTACCGTACATATATATTATGTTCTATATGTATCTATTTGCTCTATGTAATAGAATATCCATTTATACTTTATTTGGACATTATTTGCAATTTTCTACTTTGAAGTACATAAAAACTCGCAGTCCGGTTATCGCTTCTTTTGCATAAATAAACAAATTACATCCATCCTTCCATCAGTCAAAATCACCACTTCTCTTTCTATATAACTCTCCAAATAAATCAAAAATTAACCAAGACGTCCTTCTTCCATCCTTCTACCCGCTTCCCCACGCTTCCCCCGACATCAAACGTCGCAAGCCGGTGACACCCTTAAATGGATCAGCCGATTAGTCGCAGGTAGAAAGAATCGAATCAACCCCTGTGAATACTCGGTAACAACCCCTGGTAGAGTAACTCGGTCGAGTTAGACGCGTAATGACGGAACATACGCGCCGACAGAAGGGACGAAATGTAGCGAGGCTAATCCGCGATGGGTGCCCCAGGGTATCCCTCGAGTTCTGGCTGGTATAGCAGGTCCTTAGCCCTTTGGTAGTATGTTACGTACACGACAGACTGGTTCCCTCGAAAATAAACCTGCGTGCGGTCCATGGCTGTATTTTGCGGTGTTCAACGCAGCGGGGGGGAAACACTATGCCAGTGTTTTATTGTGCGATCATCCGACTACCCCCTATTCTAGGAGCATAAGGGATTGCGGCTTCGAGTAGAGTGTGTTTACACATTGGCACACGCGTCGGATTTGTTACACGCTCGTTACACGCGAAGAGTTTCTCCTAGCCAGTTAAGCGGGACTCGATGGCACGTAATTGACAATTCGATTCGAATCGACGTGATTCCTGTGATTCGCTGGCAATCGGATTCGACGGGTGAGAAAATCTGGCCGATGACGAGAGGGGTTTATTTCCTTGAATTTGCAGTATGTATATTAATGGACAAGAGAGTATGTAATTGAACTGCGAATGTCAGTGTCAGATTTTACATATTTATGAAGATGACAAACAAATGGAGCCTGGATAGAATTTTATTTACCTGTTAACTATCATAAGGAGTACCATTCTTTCAATATTTTATTTCTTTTGGCACGTTACGTTCATTGTATGTGCTCTGTAGTCTATTCATAATATTTAAAATGCAATGAAAAATCATTTTATAGGAAAACATACTTGTATCTCTTGATAACACATATTTCTTCCCGTTGGTTAATAAAAATAATTTTTACATCATAGAATCTATATAAAGAACTACTAATTTAGTAACAGTCTTTTTTTTTATGAAAATCATAACTTATATTATTTTGATCTGCTCATCAAAGGTATAATATCTGTGTATAGAATTATAATTACAAGAAGCTCATAAGTTATCTTAAAGTGTACTCTCTAATAATTTATAATTTATCATTAAGTATAAAGTCTTGTTTTTACTGAGAATCTGTGATTTCTAGAATGGAAAGCCTAAGACACTTACAATCCATTAACATCAATTTTTGAATTGTTGAGGAAAATTGAAAAAGAATGACATGAAATTTATCTTGATTATTGCAGAAATCTACACGAATAACAAGATATGCGAAAATGCATTAAAAGTCCATTGTAAAAAGGAAGTAAATATTATTAAATTATAATATACACTGCGAATTTGTTTCACACTTTCAAGAATATAATTCAAAAAAAATAGAACGTCGATAGAAAATTGCATTGAACGTTATAGAAAGCACTGTCCTTTTTTAATATTGTTAACTGTTTCGAATTTAAAAAAATATTATATAGTATAAATAATATAAATATTACATAATTAAATTAAAAAATTTTTTATATCGGTTTTAATTACCCAAAGTGTTTCTCGTTAATGTTCCATAATATTAACAGTAAGAGGAAAGAATTTATACAAAATCTGTGGTTATCTGTTCTTCATCACGTGTTCCTTGTAAAGAAATTTTTTCTTCATGATATTTGCTCATTATTATTTATTTGTCGTCATAATCTTCGAATGAAATAATGTAAAATCGAATTACTACGCGAATGGTTGATTATAATAATATTTCTCTCACGCGGCCCGTCTTATTTTTCCGTGCTTAGCACACGTATGCAAATTAGCTCGTCAAAACCTAGCAATCGATCTGCCGATACTCTGATGTCGACGCAGCGTTGAGTGCCGGGATAGTCCATTACGAAGTTTACGAAAATTACAGCGATGTTAGTTCCACAACGGTGTGTGAGTAATGTACACATCCAATGGTTCGGTAACCCGGATTATGGACATCCAGTAATGCTGGTATTCAATTATTTGGGTACACGTTAGGAATATCTTGTTACCGGCAGTTCTAATTGCGCGGGGTCAGTGTTATCGAGTTACTGCAGTTTAACATTCTTGCAAGTGTAGCACACCATTTATGAGAATTGGAATTAATTCGTAATTCGTAATTCGATTTCGATGCGGCAGGTTATCGTGTTCTTCTGTCCAATATTGATTGTTCGCCATGTTTTCCCTTTCTTCTTTCGTGTTATCAGCAAAATTAGCCTTTGATTGCGAAATTTATTGAGGAACGATACATACTTAAATAAACGCTTTATATCACTAGAACTTAATTCATCATCTTCGCGATATATATATATCTTGTATTAAATATTTCTTTATACGTATACATTTTTCATATATTTGGTAATAGTCGTGTCTCGTTGCAGCCGTGTCAATAAAATTCCAAAATGTTTTATTCAATACACGTTAAATGTTCGCAAAATTTCTATAAGTGTTCGAGTACCTTTGTGAACAACATATGTCAGTATATGAATAAATTTTAAACTCTCTTCTGTCACTGTATGTGCTAATCCTTTATATCCTGCCATAAGTTATTTATTAATAACGCTCAGCATGTGACAAAAATTCGTCATAAATATATGAAAAAAAATATGTAACATTTACGAGTCGCTGAAAGTTGATAAAAGAATGTAATTATAATGCATATTCTGTTTTGTGTACTAGGTTTTTTACTACGTTTGTCCTTTGCAATTGCAGTTGGAAATTCGTCTGTGCTTACGAATTAAAAATTTATTTTTCTTTTGCCTACGTTTAATAACATGCCAAAAGTTATCGAACGACATGAAAATTTAATGAAAGAGGATTAGAGCAGAAGATTAAATACAATACTGTTCCAGCGTGTATGATCATTTAGAATGCTGTGATTATGAGTGTTAAATAATGTTTATTAGACGTCTATGTGAAGCTTGAAACATGTATAAATTAACACAATCCGTGTTTCGTCAATTTTTTCGTGATTAAAGAAATTATGATAATCACTTCATTATAAAAGATTATTAAGAAATTTTGTTCTAACAAAAAGCTATATTAAAAGAGTAGACAATGTGAATTCTTGCATCAATCAATTTTCGTAAAAAATTTGAATTGGGGAATAAAAATGAAAAATATTTCGTGAATTGTCAACAGTAAGCGACTAAAGTTTTTAATTGTAATATTTAGAGCTTGTTGCAAAGCATTATTACTTAATACCTTGACTATATTAATCAATAATTTATATTTAATTAGTTAATTAACAATTAATGTTTAATACTTTAAATATATTAAATATATTGCCAGTCTGGCGAGTCGAAATTTGATGAACGTCATTTTCAAGAAAATTCTGCGCGTTGAAACTCAATTAAGAATTGAATCTTGGTCATTATATTTTTCTCTTCGATAACAAACCCCGCCACCTCTACGCAAACCTCACCCCTAAAATCGCGCGTAAAATGATGAATTTCTCGCGATCGGGAAATCGCAAAGGTTCGCGTGGAAGCGCTAATACGCGGCACGGGGTGTCGAATAACCCAGCTGTTTAGATTCTGCGTGTGTAACACTGCGCTCATTAGAGAGCGGCGTTAATTGCATAATTGGTGCCGGCAATTACGTGTAAAGCGGTGCCGCGTCGGCTGACGTCAACATCCAATAATTCGGCACGCGACGACAATCGCGCGCTGCACTGCCACGCTATTGCGCAAATAGCACGAATCGCAATTAAAAGCGATAATACTGTAATTAGCTTGCCGTCATGGCTCGTCCCGTCGCTACCCTCTCGCTTCCGCGCGCCGCCATCCCCTTCGGTTCGTGTACGACGCCAGGGGGGTTGTTGAATCCGGCGAACCAGCGACGGCTTGTTCTACGCTTTCTTGTCTCCCGGCTGAGACTTGGTGCTGGCGTTTATTCGACAATTGGTAGAATCTCCGATTAACGCTTTTCCGGATTCAGCGAGGTGAAACGAGGTGAGGTGAGGTGAGGTTAGGTTTGGTTTGGTTCGCTCGGATTGTTGATAGAAATAGGGGAGGATCGAGGCGAGTTGATGCAGCGAAATTATTTGACGCTGCTCCGCGTACACGTGTACGATTCTATGTATATGTTTTGCTATATGAAAAATGCTAAATTTATTGTCTAATTGTATGATTATATACAGAGTGTTGCAAAGGATGACCTTACGCGCAAAGATAAGTGAAGACTGTGGAATAAAATTTTTTCATTTGAAGCTTCATTTTCAATAAAATAGATTTTGAATATGTTTCGTGAAAAATTCGCTTGGTTGATATACACATGTACTTGATATATTTTCAAATTCGATTTTCTTGAAAACGAAGCAAACGAGAAAATTTTACTCTTTTCTTTTCGATTTGTTTTCTATGTAGAATCATCTACTGCTTGTCTTCACCATACGTCTTGCTATATTCTATGTATATATTGTACATTATTATATTATTAATATTGTATACTATATGTATTATTATTACGTATATTATTGATCATGATATACGTACGCTATCACTCGTTATTTAATAATTTTCGACTTTGTAGAATGTAAGTAAATATTCGCGTTGACTTCAAATCCGATTGAAGATCATATAAGATCTTCATATTCTAAATCATATTCTAAATCATAATTTGATATATTATCGAATCGCTTGAAGATAATTACGTTATTTATTTCGTATACTCCAAATCTTTTTATAGAAATATTTTTACATAATTTCTTGTGGGATAGATTGGTATAATCCATGAATTCTCGGTTTTGTAAAATAGATTCAATGTATGTAACGTATGAAACAGATTCATATGAGATATAATAAAGATATATGTATATACATTAATTGTTGAGAAATGATTAATTTTTTATTGTTTATTCTGTTAACTAAATTTTACATTATTTATATACATATATAACTAAATTACAATTATAGTTTTGCATGCTTTTTTTCTTAAAATTTCAGTAAGTATATATAAAGAGCAAGAATTACCATTTTAGTATGTTTTTATTTAATTAATTTAAACAAAAATTGAAAAAGAATTAAAAGAGAAAACATATAAACTTGCCACATACAAAATTTCAATTAATAGTTGCTCGAAAAATATTCAAATTTATGTGAACTTTCTATTGGTATGTTATGTGTTTTGTATGAAATGTTTGAAAATTTCATTAATTTCACTATATTTCATTATATTGGTCAGATTTAACTGAGGTTAAGAATTGAAAATTGACTGAAAGAAGAATGTTGGACCAAGAATAAATGTATATAGGAGTTATATAGGATTAAATATAAGAAATATATAAAATATTTAAAATAACGTTACGATACTATTTATATAACATTACGACGCAATTACTTATTGCAATAAATCTTAATATTCCATGGACTATTTTTGAAACTTTTATGCTTAAAATGGCTACTCATGCTGGCAATATTAATTTTTTATTAAAGATATATTTACAATAAATATTTTGTACCTTTTATATACATTTTTAGAATGTTTTTAAATGTTACCTATATTATTTTGACAGTCGTATCTTAATAAAACTTCAAAATATTTTATATGATATACATAAATTCTTTTCCTAATACATAAATTGTTTTATTCTTCTGTATAAACTCTTTTGTGGTAAACGTTCGAATATAGACCACTGTAAATTTGGGTTAGGTTTCAAGTTTTGTTCTATTTGCAAATGCAAATTACGTTCCACCGTTCCAGTGAATGCTAAACACAGAAAGCCATAAATTAATATCCCGATATTCGAGGGGACTAAAATTATCAATTACATTTAACAGAATTGGTATTAGTGTAAATGTTGATATTATCAGTAATTAATATTAATTAAAATCCGCTATAATATTGATACTGCTATAATATTGTTATTAGTATCAGAATTTATTATTCCACAACTCTTCCCAATCTGTGTAAACATTTTTTTTTATTATTATTATTATTGAATTGGCGATGCACTCAATACGTAGACGTGTGCTATAATAAAAGTAATTTAATTAACATTTTTTTGTCTTTTCTTTTTCTTTTTTCCATCGAGATAGCTAGTTCCTCTAAGATGCTTGAACACGGATGTATGTCCAAGTGATTTTATTTATTGATAAATTACTTTTCTATTTATTTAACTTTGCATAGTGTCACGCACCTTACACTGTCCTAATTAACTATTTTGTACTTTCGATCTAATGCTATTTCCGCGAAAATTTAAAATTGATTTTTATTTAGGTTTCATTTGATCCTCTATATATTTATATCATATCTATGTATCTATATTTTCAATATTTTATTTTACTACACAGTAGTTATTCCATTAAACTACAATTACAGAAATATAAAATGTTTATTTGTAGCAATTTATAGAAATAATTGCTTTCAGATTTTAAATTGCAGGAAATAGCCAATTATTGACTAATAATCTTTTTTTTTTTATAAATAAGTGGTTGATATCGCAGAAATCTATAAAATGAATATTTGTCAAAACAGGTATATAAAATCTCGAAAATAAAGTACTTATTAATATATTTAGTTAATAAAAGAAATCTCTATTTGGAATCGATCTGTTCGTAAAAATATAAAACTACATAAACATTACAAGATTGATAATAAAAAAAATGATATTCTTAATGTGAATTTTACAAATATAAAAGTAATTACAAAAATTTCTAATCTGTAGTATTATTGGAATATTATTATTGGAATATTATTAATAATTTATAATAATATTAGTGATATTATTAGAAAGAAAATGATCACGATAGAAAACTCTCACTATCAATTAAGGAGAGTTAATAAATTAAAATTTTACACGATGATTTCTCCTACAATTATTTTCACGTAGTATTTCTTAAATATCAATTTCGAGTCTTAGATTCAATTGGAAACCAACTACATATAGTGCAGGATTGGTAGAATATTTTAAATAGTGGACAAATAGTTTACAAATTATAGTAAATAATATAGTAGTAAATTAATTTAAATTATAGTAAATAATTTGAATTATACTAATTCTTTCCATACATTTTGTACATAATCTTTTCATTATAGAGTTTTGTTATATAAAAGTTTTTATAAAGTTTTGTTATATAAAACAAATTCTTATTTATATTCAATTTCTTTGATCAACATTCACGAAACTTTTAAAATGCATTAAAAATCCGCATTAACAAAAATCATCGTACTTACAGACACGCATCACTCTGTTAAACTCTGTTAAAGATAAATTTCCAAATGCACCATCTTACTTCGGCGAAAATATTCCAATGATTATTCTCGATATCGTTCTACCTGAAATACGTAAAGCTCGTTCACCGTTTTCCACTATAAACCTAAAACGCCGAAACTATATCGTGTTTATCCACGAGTGGTTAAAAATCAAGTTCGCCTACTAACTACTGGTCTGGGTCTACGCTCGAGTCTAACTACGTGAAATTCGTGGAGCGAGCAATTGGAACGACATCGTGCCGGTCGTACATTGGGAAACTTGACGGAGACGCGATTAACGAAGATTTCATTAGGGACAATATTGCGCTCGCATCGGCGCTCGTTGACCGACGCGAGCGGCGGGGTCCTGGTTTCTTTATTGGCCGGCTGGAATAAATTGGAGGGAATTAATTAAGCGGCACAAATTGGATGCAGCGTGTTAGCCCTTATTCCTGGATGACACAATTTAATAAGCGTCTAGTATTCGACGGCGAAGGCCCTTAGGTTCTGAAGTACGGTGGAATGCGAAGGACAAGGGAAGGAAAGCCCCCTGCGTGATGTCGTTAATTGCGTTTACCGCGTTGCAAAGTGACCGCTCGTTTTATTTCTCTCAACACTGTTTTCATTAATATATGATTCGTCTTTGAGTGGGATAAGTGTTAAGTGCGAGCCAGAGTTTGTGATATATCGATCACAAGTTTTAACACATTCGCAGCTGCGTAACGTAATCCTACATTATTTTAAAATGTAATATTCCGTACGCAATAATATTGTCGTTGTTTGAATGATAATAATCTTAAGAGTTGAGGCTTCAATTTTTAAGATGGCGATGAATTTAGTTATGAAGAAGAATTTTTTAACGTTCTCTGCTTAATTTCCTTCAAAATGACGTAAAAATAAATGCAGGATTTTGAAATTGGAAGCTTCACGCTTTAAAATAAATATAAGACAGTTATGTTTGGAGGTTCAAAGTGTCGATAATTTTCATATTCGGGTTAGAATTCTTATATTTTATAGAAAATACTCGACACTGTTATAACTTCTTAACAAAAACTCGTAGACCCTGTCAATCTTATATATTCATTTGGAAAAAGACTGAAGCTTTCTCTTTACAATGAATTTAAAATTTCGTACGATTGTCTTCCATGGAGCTAATAAGAATTTAGAAAATATCAGTAATTTTTCATCGTGTATACGGAAACTTTCTGGACTGACTGTGCATGTGTATATATATATATATATATTAAATTTTTGAAAACTATACATGATGCATGACGTTTAGGTAGTAAAATTTAATCTTTCTTGATTAGGACAGTTTTTGATATACAAATGCTTTGGTAGACTATAACACAATTATTAATTATTAATTTATTATAAAATTGGATCGTTAACATGTATTAGGCATAAAATAGATTATATTAATGACATGATAATAAAATTTCAAAAGAAATAACAATTTCATCAAATAAATAATAATTTCATTCATTACGTTCTAAAATTGTAATTAGCTATATTTCAAAATCTTTTTTTTTTTTATAATTATAATATTCTTTTTTCTCACGAAAACAAAGGAAGAAATTTATTTCCTTCAGAAAATAAAGAGCATGCCAAACGGAGCTGTGCATTATATACGTACTTGATTTAAGAACATTTTCTTTTTTTTTAAATAATGACTAATAAAAAATATTCTTTTGTCCAAAATTTACCTACTCATCAAAGGATTATGTTTTTCAAAAGTTTGCCAAAATAAATTTCATATTCATTTTGCCTTTGATATTATAAATATATCTGGAATATTATATAATATATGGATAATGAAATATCATTAATAATGTAATGTAAATTAATAATAACCAGTAATTAATGCGTAAAATAATTTATATTAATTTTGACAAACGTTATTAAACCACGAATTTTTACGTTCTATGTAAGATAACTTAATTATTATTAAAATAAAGCGATACGGAACTTTTTACTTCTTTAGGTTTTCGTAGTTTTGAGTTACATTATACTACAGATTTTATGCAAAAATTCATATTTTTCAGATTGTAAAAGACAGAATCTGGAAAAAATTGTTTCACGTATAAAATATTACAAGCATGTACTTCGAACATTTTATATATTTTTTATTTCAAAATCTTATTTGAAAAATAAATTATTTTCAAATGATAGTTTCAAATAAAAGTACAAAATAAAAAGTAACATTTTTTTTTTTATATAAATATACATGAAGTGGAGGTTCCATGCAACAAACCTTTCCTTGTAAAGTCAAATAATTTTCACTTCAAATAAAATTACAATATAATGAAATAAATTTATTTTTTCAAGTAGATATATTGTTATTTGATTCATTAAGGGCGAAGACATTTCATTTGCAATTTTCAGTCAATTTATGTCGTCAAATTTTATTTTCTTAACACTTGATGATTAAAATTATCAAAAGTCTAAAAGTCTAATGCTAAATGGGGCAACAAATTAAAAATGCATTCATCTTTAAATATGCATTTTTAGACATATTTATTTAAATTCTTCTTTAAACTTCTAATGAGTAAACCAATTATTTTGTTATACTCTAATACGATTTAAACTTCCAAAGAGTTAATATTAGAGCTGTAAAAGAAAATTCTAAAAAATTCACTTGTATGTATAATATTTTTCCATTATTATGTTTTCTACCTAGACCCTACAATTTCATAAAATTCAAAGAATACATTTACGATATTGTATTACAAAAAAAAAAAAGTGTTGCTTGGTTCTTAATGAATTAGCTAACTTCGTCGAAAACAACATGACAGATAAAGTCAGAATTTTTATTTGAATAAAAGTATATTTCGATAATGCCCAGTCTTGAATCATTGCCACGGAAATCACATGTACCCTTTGGCGTTTGCTCTCGAAATCTGTCGCAGAATTCGAGCAAAAAGCATCGGAGTATCGGAGTATCGGAGATCAGAGAGGCATGCTCGAGAAGCTGTGTTTCGATTGGCACGGGTCAAGACAGAAGAGCGTGCCCCAGAACGTAATATCGTGTCGCGCACAATACAATTGTAGATCGGCTTCTTCAATAATATTACAGCATAGACGGTTAACGGGTTAAGAGCGCGCATTGTCGTCTCGTTGAAAAGAAATCGAGGACGAAACGAACTGTGGGTAAATATGCGCGGCGTAAGGCCATTTTGCCCCGACGATCGCGACGGCCAATTAGACGCCACGACATATACAGGGTGTTAATAAACGTCCAATGAGACTTTTTCATATCGTGCTGAGAATTTCGACGATGACACATGCTTTGACACATTTGTAGCCTACTTTATTTCAAACAAAGATCGTAGAAATTACGAATTACTGTTATTCGTTTGGTGATGTTTTTAGGATATTTCATTAAGAAATTATCAAACGTAATTCTTGCCGTATGTAATGAAACAGTGTAACTATAAATCTGCGAAAAATGAGAAGAGTTCTTGATAAAATTAGAAAAGGAACATATCAAGAAATAAAGAGTCAGCCTATTTCAAAAGACAAATGGATAATAATTCGAAGAAATGAAGACTAATCATTTTCAAGCATAATGAGTCACGCAGAACTCGATGTATACCGATCTCGATGTTTTTTGCAAGCGTCGCTCGATACTAAAATAATTTGACGGTCACTGACCGCAAAAGAAAAAAATCACATGACGCCATGGTTCGCAATTGGAAATCGTAAAGTGCAAAATCGCGAAATTTGCAAATTCTTTCGAAGGCTAAATATTATTATACACATGTACTTAGGGTAGCAAATCTTCCATAAATGCGAATATATATTGTACTATTCGGTTTTCAAAGAACGTGATCAATATCGCTTCTCCACTGAAACCTTCATATATGAGTAGTGTACTTTAGATTTAGGTATCTTTGATGCAGCGAATGAAATCAGGCTCTGAGAGAACATATAAAGATGCTCTTAAATAGGGTAGCTCTTTTTTTGATCTACTTTGATTTATGATACTTGAACTTGCCTTTTTACACAATAATTTTCTTTCTAATGTTCTTAATGTTAACAAAATGATAAAAATTACAACGTATAAATTAAAATTTTCTATATTTTAAATATACTATTTTTTATATTTCATATTTCTATATTTTAATTTCATTTAATTTAATTAATTTATTTAATTTCATATTTCTATATTTTTATATTTTAATTTATACTATAAATATACTAATTTTTTATATTTCAATGTAGAAACTTTTAATTTACACATTATATTTGTTAAGTAGAATAGCTAAATGTTTGATTGTTTGTTTTATTACAAAATTTACCATCTTTCAACTCGTTACCTATCAAATTTCATTAATAATTAAACTGGTAAATATTTATATAATTATATATTTCTTCATAACATAATTAGATATCAAATAAAAATCTATTTTATTTACTAAATATTTTAATAATAAATACTTTACTTTGCAGATTTTATATACTTTTACATTTTACATTTTTAAATTTTTGTTTATAAGAGAGATTAATTAATTGTATTTATTCAATTTAAAATCTGAAGTTTAACGAACTATCATAAATAAATCATAATATTAATAAATTAACTGTTACAAACTTTTATGTTTACATCAGACGAGATGATTAATAATGTTACTAATATCTTAATTTATGATCTTTAAAGTTTCGTTAAATTGAAGTTTTAATATCAGATAATTAGTATTTCTGTAATATATATGAAACAGATAAAATAGAATTTTCAAAACGCTGTGGATATGGATTCATATGTAATTTTCAAATTAATATTGCAGGGAACATTTCTTAAAAATTAACGTAAGCGTCGATAAACTCTTCTCTTCTAGATGCTCGTTCTAGATATAATCCTTACTAAAAACCTTCAAAAGAAACTGCTAAAAAGTTAATGTGATAAGATTAAAATTCATTGCAACGAAATAAATGAAAATTAACGCACAAACATTTGCTGTCTGTTAATACCAATTTTATAGTGCAGGAGAATCCTCGCGCAGTTTGGTAAATCAACAGGAATCGAACAACACCCTTCGGTTGCAAATACACACATTGGAGGAAACACACTTTTCCGATTGTTTTCTTCGTTAACACCCTGTAGAGAATCGCGCGGCCCTGTCTATAGACCGCATCGAGTACGGTGTAATGTACTTTGGTTAAGCGCATCGGAGCATGCTCGTCGCCGAGTTAACGCATTTAATGGAGGTTAATTTTGCATATGGTATTGCTCCCCCGTGCCCTAACCTCTTTACTCGCGCACGCTCAACCATCCCCCGGATCGTAAGCTCACGACCAAACTACCCGAAATTACGGCCGCAGAACGGGGATCATTATTAAACCGGTCGCTCGATCTTTCCGGCTGATCGAATTATGCGGTTAAGTATTCAGTTACTTTAGTTCATCGTATCGGTTTTTCCCTGGTATGTTGCGCTAACAAAAATCGATGGATCCTCCGCCACGTTTTCCCCCTTTTTTTCTTTCAGTGGAACAGCTTTAATCGAGTTGGTTTCTCATAGTCTTCGCTGCCGATTCTTCTAAGTTTTTTTTTTTTTT
>CAJDYZ010011990.1:0-15003 GCA_903986555.1 Heterotrigona itama
TACATATATAATAATCCGAAAGATGAAAATTAAATAAGTGGCACGCACGTTTGTAATAATGATTAAGACAATGATAATAATAATAAGGATCAAATGATCCTCTAGTTAAATAAAATTTCCACGAGAGAGATCGGAACAGCATGAAATTATTTAGAAATTATATACATATTTAACTCGAGATCGGGATGAGATATGTGATCTAGTTATTGTGATAGAGTGCACGTCCACTCGTTACTCAATAATTTCCTCAATATAGTTTTTACAGAGGAGAAGTAGATACATACATAATTTTATTAAAGATCATAATCATGAATAAGAATTTAACATTCCAGCAATAAATAAATTCTGCTTTCGCCAACAATTAAATGCTAAAAATCTGCACGGACAAATTTCGAAGCGTTAGAAAGGCACTCAGAGGTGGTGTGATTAGAACGAAGAATGTGATTAGACGAATCGGATGTAGGACGTATCGAATCACTGCCCTAAATATATTCGAAATGTATGAAAGGACGATGTAGCGATCTCGATTTCCCGCCAATCGAGACCTCTAAATAGGAACGCGTACGATGTTTACACGTAAAATCGCGCAACAACGAGTAGAATTACATTTGGAAAGGCACTTCGAACGAAAAGTATGGCATCGAGCTGCGACAAGGCATCGCGCAAACCGTTTTAAAAAAGTCGCGACTCTCTATCCTTGAATTGACCTGGTTCATTTCATCCCTTTCTGCAACCTGTCGTACCTACATCTTCTCTGCTTGCAATTATTAAACACTCTTCTTGTACCACAGGGAGAAAAATGAAACCCAAGAACATCTTACGTCGTTGTGCCTTCAACCTCTTGGCAAAGATAACGAAAAAAGAAAAGAAAAAAAGATCCAATGAAACGCTTAAAAGGTTCCTTCCATTTCTTCTTTGTAAATAAATAAACATTCCAAACAGATTCTCTTTCTTCCTTTGCTTCTAGCAAAAATTGATCCGACTCTTTGACTTCTTGGAGGAATTTCTTTCTTTTCCTCCACTTTTAACGATCTTTTTCTTTCGAGTACTCCGCCTCGGGTCTTTCTCACATTCACGTACAATATCTTCGTGAAAGGATCGATCATCCTTCTTCTTGCTCGTTTTCACGCGTGAACTTGCGAGAATCGTTATCAAACAACCGCTGGTAATCTCGAGGAACTCGGTCTCGTCGCGGTTAAAACGATCGACGAACTTGCTTCAACAGGGATGCTACGATAATTCGTAAGCTCGGTGTGCCCCAGCGAAAATGGCAAATAGATCCACTTTGCGTAACGTCTTCCTCTCGCGTAATCATCATGTCCACGCGTGTAATTCCAGCCGAAGGCGATTGTATTCGGGCTAGCGAACGGTCAGAGGCATTTGCCGGGATTCTGGGAACACCATTGCGGCCACATGGCTTCTGTTTTCAATCCACGGTTCGTTAGAAGCTCCAGGTGTGTGGCCAGCCTCGTGTACACGCTCTCGTCCGTCGAGTAGCCGTTAGTTGGCATATCGCTCCTGTGCATAAATTTAATTTTCGTTTGTTATTAGGTCGAAGGACGTGATGTTTGGGATGGCAGGTGGTGAAATTGTTCAGGGCAATCTGGGATATACATAGAGATAACAAAGGATAATCGAATAATCTAACGCGAACCGAAATTTCATCCTCTTTGAACTTTCAACGTGTAAGTAAAATAATTATTTTAAATCTCAGATTAAATATATACTCCCGTTCAAAGTCGTAGAACGACTGTTATATTTGTTTAAACATTGGAAATATTAAATGATATTTTATATAGGAAAGAATCCGTATCTTAATTATGTTGAAAATGTTTTGACAATTGCACACTGTTGAAAAGTACAAAAGTACAAAAAATACAGGAATTACAAGACTATACTAAAAAATCATATATGATATGTAACGACGTGTAAATAATACATGTGTATTAAAAACACGAGTCATTTCTTAATACACTTTTATGTTATATGCGTGAACACACGCGTTCAAAGTGAAAATCGCGATCTCTAGCTTTGATACACAATACAGTCACTTCGTTAACATTATATATAAATAAAACAGTAATAGTCTGTCTAGTAGTGATAGCAATATTCAGATCTGGCAACATCTGAATATTTTTGATACTAACCATAATCTTTCAGCAAGGGCAGATGCCCTGGGCCATAGTCGAGGTCCCAAGGAAGCATCGCCAGTCTGCTCGCTCCAGATAGCCGCTTCTCCGCCCAAAACCAGGCTCAAATGTTGCTGAGGATAATCTCTCCAAGGTCGATGATTGTAGACAGTCTGCCAGGTACGATACTCGCCGCAAGCGGCTTCCCCAATTTCCCTCCATTTGCCAAACCCGCAGTCCAGGTACCACGTGTCCACGTGAGAAAGAATCACTCTGAAACCGTCCTCAAGAAGATCCGGTGTCTCCGGCCAGTTGCTACCACCCCACGATTGGATCACGTGGATCTTCGGGTCGAAGTACATGGTGATGTAAGGCCTCTTCGTCAACGGCGAGCTCCACAGAATCACAGCCTTCGGCGTTTCGTCGTGGTTGGCCTTGACCAACCTCTGCAGCATCTTCGTCTCGAATTCGGCCCACATTGCATGGTGATCGGTCATGTTCTGCGCTTGCATCGCGGCCGTGATGTTCCCATACTGTGCCCAGCAATCCAGGTTCACCTCGTCCCCGCCAAGGTGTACGATGTCGCGAATTTCGGTCAGGTCCAGCAGCTCCCTGTACAGCCCCTCCAATATTCGATAGGTGTGCTCGTTGATGGGATTCAACTGGCCGCAATTCGGCTCGCCGCAATACGACGACCATGGCTGCTGATCAACGCAGAGTGCCAGCTCCCCGTAACCGTACTCCGTCCCTGAGCAAATTAACAAGATCAACGCCGCGGCGTGAGACGAGTATGACGATGCGAACAAGTCAGATGCACAGATGAGAGTTTCGTCATTTCGGATTACGAGGATTGGCGAAGTTGTTTCGCGAGAAGTTGTTTTGAAAAGAAGATAGTGATACAAATTGTCGATTGTATAGTTTAACAGGATGATTGGTTATCATGTTCTTTGTTTGTGGAGTGGAATGTTTATTTTTTTGTAAAATATTTCGGTATTTTATAGTATAGCATATTAATATACTAATATTTTATAATACCACTATAAAATATTATATCATAGTGTACTACAACATATTGTAATGTAAAAAGTAAAATGTTAATATCTAATAAATTACGTTAGTAGTTATTATATAAAAATGACAATGAAGATCAATTTATAATATTACCTAGTGATTTGCTGTTTAAAATTCTTTGTTGACGATATTCATGTCACAAATTATTCTAAAATGTAATTTATAGGATACCAGATATTGTTGGTGAATGGATGGCAATGAATGTGTTAATTAACACTTCACACACGATAACGATTCTACATGTATAGTTTCTTATTATATATACAAAAATAGAAGTTCTTCTTCGAATATTTAAATAGTACTTTGTACAAATTGATAAACATTTATATGGCAAAATAATAAAATATGAGCTGAAAATGCTATTTATTGCCAATAATAGCCAACTATAACCAAAAATATTTTTCACCGTCAAGAATAGTTGATTATTGAATTATGTTGATTATTATCAAAATAAAACTCAAGGTTATCATCGATGATAACCAATATTTATATTGTTTACTGGTAACGAAAATTAAATTTCTGTCGTCGATAATGGCCAATGATAGCCAGAAAAAAAGGTCATTCATAATGGCTTTTCGCAATCTAAAAATTGAAATTCATCGACAACCGGCTTTCATTTAAATAAAAAATTCATCTTCGCTCAATGATATTGTACCGAAAAATATTTAAAACAAGTATTATTTTGCATCTCTAATTTTCAGACACTTTTCAGCGGTATTATTGTATCTAAATCTTTCCTCTTGTCCAATCACCAGCATTCAAAACCAGAATTCCGATATGCCAAAGACCAGACATAATCTTCGTGTGATCACATGTGTCCCACGTCACCAGTGTAAAAACTACTGACAACTCACCCCATTGCCAGCCAGCGCCAGCGTGTGCCGGCGAGTCGATCTCGACGAGTATCCTGATGCCGCGGATCCTCGCGTAATCCGCGAGGTCCTTCACATCGTCGGGCGTGTAGATCTGATCGCCGCTGTAGGCGCCCCATCTGGCCATTTCCGGGAACTGGGCCGAGTCGAATGGGAAGCTCTGCGAGTCGGATAAATGCCAGTGGAAAGTGTTCAACTTGGACGCGGCCATTCCGTCGATCACGCGTTTCAACCGTTCAACCGGGAAGAATTGTCTCCCCGTATCGACCAGCAAACCCCTGTAGGCGAACGTTGGCTTGTCCTCGACAGAGACGCGAGATAATACTCGCAAGGCACCTTCCCTCCCGGCGGTCTCGTCCCACCAGATCATTTGACCGAGCGTTTCCAAACCGTGTCTGGCACCGAAGTAACTTCTCCCGGTGATTCGCGCCTCGAGAACTCTTCCTTTGGGCATCAGCTCGAGGGTGTACGACTCGTCTGTTTCTAAACTTGGCCCCGTCGGTCTCCCATTCCCGGCGGATAGGTAGATCAGGAATACCTCCACGCCGGATCTGCTCTTCGCGTTTGCTATCTTTACTAGGCTCCTCACGTTACCTGCAAAAGAAGTTACCCAGTAGATTGCGGATTTTTGTGTATTTTCGTAATTACATTGCAGTAAAACTTCGTTTACAATTTGTTGGGAAAGAAAATGATTTCCATGATTCAGTGTTCATACAATCAGATTCTCCGCTGATTCCTTTCTCCAACAAATGAGCTTTCGTTTAAGCTCAAATAAGTGGATTCACAACTACCAAGAGTTCATTTGATTGGATACTGGATTAAAATTTAGTTCAAATAAATGGGGTTCTATTCTATTGCGAATAAAATGAACGAACACTTAAATTGCATGTTTGTTGAAGTTAGTATTCGTAAATCGTTATTTAATTCTCTGGATGATATTGTATTATACTGTAAATGAAGTGTTTCATTACTAAAGTCACATAATCACAATACACATTTTATAAGTATGTGTTAAGTTATTTTTGGATTTTTAATAATGAAAAAAATGAAAATGAACCACTTGAGATATACTTGTGATTATGACAAGAGGTAGAAGAATAATTTACTCTAGGTAATTATATTTTTCATTCAATATAGTTGCAGTTTATGCTTCATTCATATAAAAAATTAGCAACTAAAAATAAATTTAAAACATAATGAGACAATGGAAAATTACGCAGATAAATCAAAATATTAATTATACAAATATTGTATAAAATCACAGATCCAATGGTCTGTTTAATCTTTTAGAGACGATTTTCACTGGAAGTTAATCGAATTTTCACTAAATTTCATAATTATAGGCAAATGAAATCAATACGTGACCAT
Organism: Heterotrigona itama; assembly: GCA_903986555.1. Classification (NCBI taxonomy): domain Eukaryota; kingdom Metazoa; phylum Arthropoda; class Insecta; order Hymenoptera; family Apidae; genus Heterotrigona; species Heterotrigona itama. The sequence goes on from CAJDYZ010011990.1 coordinate 5,441, forward strand.
TTGCTCTCACCATGATTATTAAACCACATTGATATTATCATCGCTGTGACAATCAATAACAATATTAACATCATTATTAGTAAAATTAATTAATTTATACAATGAACCTATGAAAATGAAATCGTAAAATCGAAATTAATTTAATCAGCATCCTTCTTTTAAGCCTCCGTTACTGAAGGATTAAAAAGAGGATTCGCTTCGAAACGAAAAATTGAACAAATCTTCACCGATGAAAACGTCCTTGGCGTGCTCCAGCAGGTTCTTCGTTTCCTGATCGCTGGTGTTCACCGTGATGAATTCGATTTGCTGCAGATGTATGATCACGCTGTCTTCGCCGAGGAACACGTTTCCGGTCGGCCTTGGCCAGAGGAGCCTGGTGTTCCCTCCACAGAGAGCAATACAGCTGGCCAAAGAAGTCCTCGACGATCTGACCGCTCTCCTCTCGCATCTTCCGGCGACGCAAGCCCACGACCACGGACTCTGAAACGTTCTACGATCGAAACAGAGAGAACGTTAAATTAAATTCGAAACGAAACACCAACGAATAATTCTTTTGTATCGCCCTTTCACCCTGTGTGTGTAAGTTTTCCTTACGACATCGTATATTTTACCATGTGTCTCAACAAGCACCAAATTGGATAATTTGCATTTAAAAAAAATACAGCCAGACAAACAGAGAGGTTCGGTAGAAGCAGTACGTGATCGATGGGGATAAAGGTATATGTACACACGAGAGTGGTTTTTATATTTTAATGTCGGTATTTTTTCTCTCTTGTTTTTTTTTTTTTTAAATTTAATTTAAATTTGCAAAATATAATAAATATTCCCTCTTACTCGGTCTCGTTTTAATCGATTTACCTGTTGTTACAGAAACAGTCTGCCGTTTCTCTATTAGAAAAACTGTTGCATGCTGTCAGCATGATCTAGTATCAAAAACTAGCTCTATAAAGTTATCTTAAAGTTGTCTTGCTTTGTTTAACGTCATCATCATTTCTTTTGGACTTTTATAGCTATAACTAATTAAGAGCTAAAATTGTAATTAGTATATACAATTGTGGTGTAACAAAACAATTTGTGATAATTGTTTGTCAAGTACTTTGTGATAAAATGAATATTATTTACAAATCTGTTTCAAAAATTGTCAAAAATGTTAGATACCATAAAGATTCAGCTTTGTAATATACCTGTAATTCTATGTTACAAAATAATATAAGATTTTATAAGAAAAATGTAATGTCAAGTTATCATAAGGAATTGTCGAGAGTTAATCTAGTATATTATCTTAGAACATTTTAGATTATCGGTATCCAGGCATTCAATGTAAATAATGAAAAATCGTGTTTTTCTTATTTTATTTACAACCCATAAATAAATGATATTATAAATGATATTATTGATATTATTGAATTAATCGGTTATTCGTTTATCAGAGGTTGATAGGCTCTCCCAAGAGGCAGTCTGTAATGATATCTAAAATTACTATAATAGAGATAAAATGATTTAATATTTAAGCTTGAATAGAGATAAAATAATTTACTCTGAAATACTTTGAATTGCCTCGATTACATCACAGTGAATCAAAGAAATATTTGTGCTTTGAATTATCGACTTTGAACGATCGATACGTTTCTTATTTATTGGAATGAATTTTGAAATTTGCGCAATGTTGTATTGCAAAACAAACTTCTCTGACTCGCTGTGAACGCGGAGAAAGACTTAAATCGACTTTGAAGCCTATCAATAGTTTTAAGCCTTTTAAGAGCTTTAACCCTTAACTGATATCGTTGGGCATTGGCAAACTTAACAAATTTAAGCTTTGCGTTATTTAATTTTGGAACTTTTAACTTGGTCTAATTTCATTACCAACTAAATTTCTGTTAGAAGGAAATCATCAATTTTCTTCTACATGAAGTAGAATGTAAAGTAAAATTTATTGTTTTCGAACAATAAATTATTCGAAATATCTAATTAATATTAATATTAATATTTCCCAACTGAATAGTTTGAATTTCTCGATACTGAACTTTGTTTCGAAATTGACATTCAAATTTTCGTTATGTTATGTTGATCGCAACCCTCTCAAGAGATTTCAATTTAAAAAAAATATGACATGCAGATGAAAAGAGATAAACTAAATCTGAAAAAATATTCCGACAGTAAAAAATAAGAACTACCTTAATGTACGAGAGATACAACGTAAGAGAACTCAATAACACGAATAAAAGTGTCGAGTGCATACAGAGAAATGGCGCAGAGTTAGAAGAAAGTTAAAAAACGGGAAGGAAGATCGTGAAAAAGATCCATAAGATGGTGAACTAAAATCTACAGGTGTGAAAGTGATCCAGTAAAATGGCGGTAAATTAAAACCAAGAAGAATAAGCTGATCCAATTGCCAATTTCTTTTGGATGTAATAACTTTTTTATTCAGATTTCTTATTTTCTTTTGCACGTGATTTTACTTTTGTTCAAAGTAAATTACGAATTACGATATTCATATTTTCAAAGACTGAAAGTTGAAGGATACGATTGAATCTAAGCTCTAGCGTTACTAATATATATTTAATTTAATTAAATCATTGAAATTTGTAGTTTGAAGACGATGATTGGTTAATAAACTGAAAAAGAATTAAGAAGAAAAAGAAAAAATTAGCCAGAGCTACTGATAATTCCTTTCTTCTGTAATTTCTTTATTTAAACTTCCTACTTTTCTTCCTTCGCAAATGATTTCGTTTTTGCTAAAAATATACGATTTATTTATTTATTTATTTAGACTTACGATATCTAACTTCTCTTTACTGCTAATTTTTACCTTCAGAATCACAGAAATTTTTGACTTGAAAATGAATGCTCGGTTGATAAATTAAAGAAGGATTAAAAAAGAAGAGAAATAAATTTTCGTTCGAGAGCCATGATAGAGCAGATAATTCAGTTTAACGTATTTTCATCATTTCAAAATTCATTAAGAAACGCACAGATGCATCAGTTGTTAATTCCTTCTCCTGCAGGCTGCAAAATTAATTTGAAATCTGTCAGATTGATCTTCAATTAACCAGATAGCGAGCTGTAAATAGCTATAACCACTGAAACAAGGCTCGAGCACGAAGATTAAACGAAATGATTCAGACGGATTGAGATGATTCTCAGAAAGCGGGAAACGCAAGTCGAACGAAAACGAGGTTCGAGGCAGTGGCGCGTGAAGAACAACCTAGAATATACATACACGTATTACCATAAAACAGATAACATCAGCCTGATAAATATTCACATGATCGAAGGATTAATTACGAAATTACAAATGTTCATGCAAGCCTCGGTACGATGTTGATAAATAAGAATAAATAAATTCCCGAAGCATTTCTCGTTAGTACGAAGATATCGAGGCACGTTCACGGTTTATTGGTAACTCGTGCAAAAATTATTCAGTTTCTCGAAGCGTGTACAAATCGAGGAAGGTTAATTTTGGCTTGATTTATACCGCGAGCTACAGTTTTCATTCGAGTGGACACGGTAATGGATGTAATTGTTAATTCGCGTAACTTCACGACTGTTGAAAAAAAAGAAACACATATGGACTAAATAAGCTGTCTAGAGACAAGTCACGCAACGGTGATGATTTACTTGCGTTTCCTGGTTGAAAAATTCGTTTGAATACTCTTTTACTACATCTCGTCATGCAATCGTAATATGTTTAATTATACATTACACAGGAATCTTCTGTACATTTATTAACTAGCTAGACAGTGTAATGAATTTCAGCTTAAAAGATACGAGCGTTAAAAAAATAAAGTTAATTATTGTCATTTAAATATTATAATGATTTATATGCAGAATATTTTGATTACGAATTAAAGATTATTTATTCTGCTATTAAATAAATAAATGTTGACTGTTAACGAGTTAAATATCTGCTAAATATTCAATATCACTCCAAAGATATTCAATATTCCTCGTCGAGATAATGGTAAATTGAATATTAATTACTCGAATATTCGATATCAATATCCTACATCTTAACATTAGAACTACGAAAATGGTCAAAACGATCAATTTACAATTTTTGTTAAACATTTTGCAGACGTATTTTTAAAAATTTGTGAAATATTAATTAATAATAATTAAGCTTATGAAATAATTTTTCATAAAATATATGAATAGGAGCTTGTACGCTATTCTTTAATTATTATAAAGTTTCTCTATTTTTTTGTCTTCAATGTTTCTGATGGAAATTTTATGCTTTAACCCTTTGCACTCGACTGTCCCTTCTGAAAGGACATCGTACTTAAATCTAACCAACAGCTCGAATTTCTTCTTTTTATAATTTGCTGACAATTATAATGAACGTGTACATTTGGTGTTGTATGATGCGATGTACAATAGCATAATGTCTCAACAGACGTCTAGAGTAAAAAAACAGCTATTGTTACACGGTACAAAGGTAAAGTATTCCGTTACTTAGGAAACGTCTTCATACAATAAAAAACCGTTTTATTGCTCATTGTCAGGCACCTCTTCCCAATTTTATCAACGTTCTGTATTCCAAGAAGTTCTGAACCGTAATGATAACAATCTTATGAAGCCTTCGAAGAACTTAAAAAGAAGAGTCACAGAAAGAGAAACTAAAATCATAACGACGAAAAGGAAGTCTTCCTCCCTAACCAATTCAAGGCCGGCAACGTATATCACAACAGGTATGGAAGCTTACACACCTAACGTCACAACACAAAATAGATTTGACATTTTTGCGGAATGTCTGCTGAACGATACAGAACATACAGACGAAATAAATAACAAAGATATAGAGATACAAACACAACTCAGACATTTCCGCTGACCAAAGCAAAATTAAACCACCTCCGATATATATACACGGTAAGATAAAAAATTACCAGAAGCTACTCGAAGCCCTAGAACAAAAATACAACAATAGATTCCACACCAAATACACTTCAGAAAAATTAATTGTTATATTTCAAAATATAACCGATTTCAACGAATTTAACACACATACACAATCAGCACCAAGAAAATTCTATCGGTAGTCCTAAAGGGACTAATAAAGCTACGCAAAAAAACAATTATAAACATAAAGAGTCAGAGACTAACCCCTTTAAATTGCACCGAAATACCTACCCACACTAACTACCCCTTCGCACCAGAAATGACCCTAGCGAAAGTCAACCAGGTAACGTTTATTGAAAACCTGAAGGTGTACTGGTAAAAGTTCGAATCCAAAAAACCGACCATACAATGTTACCGTTGTCAGGTACACGGACATTCATCCAGAAATTGTAATAAGAAAGAAATGCGCGGGACTCCACGAGTTCAAGAAAGTGCACTAAAACCCTCGAGGTACCATCTAAAAAATTGCAAAGGCAGCCACCCAATTATTCCAAATGTCCGGCACTTCTAGCATTCCTCGCCAAAAGAGATGCACATAAAAACCAGATACAACCCAATAACAATACCTCCCACCCACAAGCCTTTCCCACAAGCAAACCTCCATATTATACAACAATCACATCGCAGGCAACTTATGCTAACATAACTGCAAAACAAGCACCAGAGAACAATGAGAGCACAATAAAAGAGACTCTAGCTGAAATTAAATCATCAGATCTCGATTTATTCTTAAGGATAATCGAGCTGATATAAAAGCATTATATGAAATGCACGAACAATTTAGACTCAGTCAAAGCAACCATACAGATTGTAAAAGAGCTGGAAGCTGGCCTTTAAACATCAAACTAATATACTGCTATGGAATGCTACTAGAATCCAAAATAAGAAACAAGAGCTCCAAAAATTCGTAGAAGACCACCTCATAGATATTGCATTAATAACAGAAACCTGGGAAATACCCTAGGAAATATGTTACGCATCCCTGAATATCAAATATTCAGAAAAGACAGAATACACAAACACGGAACGACCCCTAAAGAAGGAGTTCTAATATCCATACACAATAGAATTCCCGTAGAACATACCAAGCAACAACTAATTCCATCGAAACCGTCACTATCATAACCAAAACCACATCCACATACGCCCGACGAAGCAATAAAATAATAACAGACGAACTAACCAATAGAAGCAACACTAAATATTATTTAGTAGGAGGTGACTTCAATGCTAAGCACCTATGGAATAATATCAGAAGAAGAACACTACCAGATAACGAAAACTACCAGATAATACACAGTGCTACCTTTACATATAAACAATCAAAATGCAACCCATCCAATATAGACATTTTCCTATCAAACACACCATACATACACACAGTGAGAAAACAATAGACGAACTCTCTTCCAGTGATATTAACCATAACAACTAACTGTAACATAAAAAGGAATCAATCAACAGGTCATACTGACTGTACAGAAAAATCTCAAACATATTCCATATCGACCCGGAAATCAAGAATACCATGAACATTGACACACAGGTGGAACGACTGCAACAAAACATAACACACGCGTACCGAAAGACCACTCATAACTCCAACATTAAAACTAGAGTACCCATAACAGACTCACATTTGCAAAATGTGATACCTGATAAGGAGCAGAAAACAAGTAATCCTTCACATAGACTTTACCGTAACATACTTACCGCACAGATTTCTATTCAAAAAAGAATCACAGAAATAAGAAACAAAAGTGGCAGAATAAACTTAAAGGGATCAACAAAGCAGATCACATACTATGGCAGACTTACAAAACAGTCGGAAGCACTGATACCAAAATCTAATATCCGTACTAATAGACACACACACACACAAATAATTAATACTACACCGACTCCGAAAAAGTTGAGGCTATCGCCTCCATTTTCGCGGAGACCCACAACAAAGCATACAACACATTGTCTACGCTAGACGAACACATAAGCAGCATGATAGAAGATTCAGCGGAGTTGCAGGAAACGGAAATGCAGAGAATAACCCAAACAATCATCTCTCCGCAGCTAATACACAAATTAATCAAGAAACTACCGAATAGTAAAGCACCTGGTCTTGACAGAATTACTACTGAAAAACTTAAAAATCTCCTCAGGAAGACAATAAATCTATTATATCATCAGGCAACAATCCTATTTCCTTAGAGCGTGGAAAACAGCCAAAGTCCACCCCATCCCCAAATTAGGCAAACCCAAAACTACCGACCATCAGCCTACTAAGCATACTCAACAAGATCATTTGAGAAAATAATACACATACACCTCTTCAGGCATTTAAATGAAAACAATATCATCATCCTACAACAATACGGCTTTAAAGAAAGACCCATGCGTTCAACAGCTACTTTGAGTCACCGAATGCGCAACCATAGAACTCAATAAAAACAGATACACATAGCTCACATTACTACACATTGAGAAGGCCTTCGACTCGGTCTGGCACGACACACTAACCTACAAACTGTACAAAACAGGAACCCCGATGGAAATAGTTAAGATAATAAAGAATTACTTCACGGACAGAATGATGTACGTTTCAATAAACGGCACTAACTCTAAGTAAAAGAGACGAAAGCTGGAGTCCCACAAGGATACTAGGACCAGTACTTTACAACATACACACCAACGACATTCCCAAAACAAGCAAGACATACCTAGCAATCTACGCCGATGACATGGCCATATACACATCTTCCTGGAGCCCGTCGCAAGCAACCAGGTACATACAAGAACACAAATACTAGAGTACGTGCAAAAATGGAAACTCAGGATCAATCCACTAAAGACACAGGCAATCACATTCACACGCAAAATGACAAAACTCTCGGAATATGTCACAGTAAACGTTAAATACTTAGGAGTCACATTGGACAGTAAGATGACCTGGGTCCCAGCAATTGAGGCAAGAGAGCTATCATGCACTAAAAAAAATTTACTCACTCAGAACCAGAAACAGCAGACTCAAGAAACATGTACGACCGATTATCAAGTACGGACACCAGATTATGGGCCGCAGCAGCCAAAACATACATCAACAAAACGCAAGAAATACAGAACAAATTTCTCAAAATTATACTGAACAAGCCACACGACACACCCATAACAGTATTACACAAGATGACTAAAAACAATAAACGAATACATACAAAATTCACCACACTCACAATCCATTAATTAGCAACATAGGAAACTACAACAAGAACTACCACTTAAGATAAAAGTAAGGCTCCCTAAGCACGTGGCAGCACCTCTATGAACTCACACTTTTCTCAAACGTCATAAGGATAGGCAGGTTTTTTGAAATTTTTCCTGCATGCACAACGTCATTATCAATAGGACACAATAGAAACGCACAAACATCACACACCTAATCCCGTTCTTTACACAAAATAAATATCAAGACAAGGAGAAAAAGAAAGTCTCGATTGCGATGCGATCTTAGATTCGCATTGAGCACAGTTACGAGTGATAGCATACAGCATTAGCGATAGAGTTCGTAGCAGCATTATTATTTTATACGATCACGCGACAGATAACGTTTAGCGGATACCAAAGTTTGAAGATATTATCGCGTTCGATCACGGGACCTCTAATCTTCACAACTGGAAGCCTCACCTATACCAAGCGAAGATCTTCCAGCCCAAGGCAACCTGAGCTCGGAAGAACTAACTACTAGAAGGTAGACTTGCTCCGCAGCAGACAAACCCATCAAATAGAATATACCACAAAAAAGAAAACTCAAGGAAGAAAAAATACGAATCTTAGCTATCCGAAGACGGTCAACATCGCTATCTGATTCACCGCCAGACAAAAATTAATAAAACAGAAGGTATGGATATTATAAACCCTGCTATACAAACTAATAATAGGTTCAGTTTATTTGCTGAATGGCACGCAATTGAACAAGAAAAGTCAAATCGAAATAACGAATCCCTCAAGGGTAACACTTCAATATCAAACAAAAACGCAACAGTTACAAAGCAACAGAACACTAAATTACTTCCCGTTTATGCACATATAAATCACGCCAAGCTCCTGGACGCTCTTAGAGAAAAATACAACAATGCCTTTCAAATCAAATTCACCTCTAACAAACTCCAGATCATGTTTGCTAACCTTAACGATTTCGCCGAATTTAAAACTATTTGCCAGAAGGAAAACATTGAATGCCACACGTACACTGTCAGATTAGAGAAAACTACTACTGTAGTACTAAAAGGTCTCATAAAACTTTCTGAAATAAGAATCCTCAATAGTATCAAAAATCACGGATCAAACCCCATACAAAATATCTGATTTACCGCATAACCTTTGCACCGGGTACCATAATAGCACAAATTAACCATATCAGGTCGATAATATCAAAACTTACTGGGAAAAATTTGAGTCGAACAGATCTACCATACAATGTTTTAGATGTCAAGCTCACGGACACACTTCAGCAAACTGCAACAAGAAAGCAGTCTGCGTCAAGTGTGCAGGATTACATGATTCCCGAACTTGCACTAAGGCATTTGAAATATCTTCTACCTGTGCTAACTGCAAGGAAACCACCCAGCTAACTTCTCCAAATGTCCTGCTAGCCTACTTCTCTAAAAAAAAAA
>CAJDYZ010011992.1:41943-53415 GCA_903986555.1 Heterotrigona itama
GATGATAACGAAGCAACTCTCTCGCATTCTCCCGGAGGACTTACTTCACGTTTCCTCGCTTCTCTCTCGCCTAGATGGTCTATTCTCTCTTTCCTTCTCTTCTTCCCCTCGCACCGACTCTCTCCGTTCCTCTCCTGAACACTCAACGAAAGTTTTTCGGATATATCCACCGGACTGGGACTCTTTCAATTATATTCAGCCAACGAGGAGAAAGAGAGAGGGAGAGAGAGAGAGAGAGAGTATCGTGTGTTGGCTGGCGCTCGCTCGCGCGTAAACACGAGTCGCCGCGCGAAGCAAGATAATAAATTATTACTATTTTAATTGCGCCGCGTCGGACCGTTCTTCCGCGAGTCTAAATTATGGGCCGAGTGACGATAATATATTATACCGAGCGATATTCCTTCCACCAATCGCTAATGATTTATCGCGAGAACGACCCGGGAACTGTTAAATGCATCTCGCTGATTTTTTTTCGTCCCTCCGCTGCTCGCTGCAACCCCTTCCTCCCCCATCGAGAGATCTCCCCGTTTCGCTGCCAGCGGGCGCACTGTTCCAGTGCTCGTGTTGAACTCGAAGCTTCCCTTCGCTCTGGCGAGACACGGCCTGAACTGAACTGTCGAGGAAACCAAGCTTGCGAAACCAGGTGTCGGCGAATTAACGAGCGACTCACGAGAGAGATGAGACAGTTCTCGCCATTTTGTAGAGACGCGTGGCAGCGAGAGTAATCGATAGTCTCATACTATTACGTATTACTCTGTGCACATTTACTTTGGTCCAATTGTTCTGCGATTGTTACCAATCAGGCAGAAACTCTCCAAAGTTGGCTCCTATTCTCTGATAAATTTTATTTGATTTCCTTCTAACGTATTGAGAGTGTGATTTCAAGGACAGACACTTCAAATCAAATTCAATGTGCCGGAAACGAAAGAATAACAAATACATCACTGAATGCAAAATTTTTAAAAACTGGCTGTATTCAGCAACTGTCATTTTCCTCGTCAATGAAACACACTCGCCGAGTCTTCAAACTCGTTTTGCGCCAATCACTTTCAACGAAGATTTTCCCCCTCACAAATTCGATCATCCTCTCGCTCAACGGAAGTTAGAAAGCCGAGGATGCACAGTTCGTCGAAGATCGTCATCATCACGCTACCGGAACCTAGTTCTTTTCATCGAACTGGCAACTTCCCTCTTTGCCAAGTCAGGATTAGGATCGGCCAATCACGAGCGTTAACGAGACCCCGGTGAACGGTGTCCCCGTTAATTAATTCAGTTACGAAATGATCGGTATACGCTCGTTCACGGATGGAGGCGAGCGACTCCACGAGTTCTAATTAGTTCACGAGGCGGTCGTGCGCGTATAGAAACGCGCGTAACCCTGGGCTTTTCGCTGCTGTCGATTAATTAGCCCCCAGGGAATAGCGTTGCAGCCCCACTCGCCGCGTTTCGGTAAACAAATTGCCGCAATACCGAAGGTAGGACGCGAGAAAAGATGCCAGCGCGATGCGGCGCCGCGGTGGCTCGTCTTTTTTCCGCGCGTTCCGATACCCCGTTCGGGATTCGAGGCATCGAGGACGTGTCTCGAACGCTCGCGATCCGTGGAAATTCTGCCGTGGATTTCTAGTCACTACTTCAGCTCGTTCAGACTCAACAATTTCTTTTCTTCTTTCCGACGGTTTGGCGCTAGAACCATTGACGACTAGAGCATACAATTTCCATCATCAGACACAAAGTAAAAGAATATCTTTGTAATACATAAGTTCTTACTTATGTAGTTTACGAAGAATCATTTAAGTCTCTGAAAACATGTTTTATATTTATGAAATATCTAAACAAAAATTATCAATTTGCCATTTTGGCCATTTGGTAGTGTCAAGTGGCGCTTTTCGTGCAACCCCGCTCAGAAGAGCATCACTCTGTTTTCAGATACGACGGATTTCCCTGAATAATTTTCTGAAACGTGTGAATTAATGCAAATGTAGATTGAAACTTTTCACTTGAAAGAACATCGAATGAGATTTGAATTATTAACGAGAATAAAACAATTTTTCAGTTAACATTCTATCTGAATATAAACCACGAAAGAGGAACCACAGTTTTGTGACATATTGCAAGTATAAATTTAAATATAATTAATTACAGTTTGAGTATTTATTATGTTAAGTTAAGGAATTTATTATTTCTCTTCAAATTTCAATATGTTCTAAACTCATGAACAAGATACAAGTATAATGGAAAATTGGAGAATGTGTCAAAATTATGAGACAAAGTCAACACTGAAATTGATTAGGTAGTATAGGTATATCTATTTTAATTCAAATTATGTATAAAATTTAGGTTCATAATTTATAATACAAGTTGTAGACAGTCGTTCTGTGGATGAAGATGAATGTTCACCGTAAAAACAATTGAATAGGAGAAATTTATAATTTATATTTAGATAGAATACTAAATGAAAAAATTATCTTATTCTTATTACCAAGATGAATGATCGTAAAATGTTCCAGATAGTTATGCCTACGATACAAGATTATGTCAATTCATACTTTCATAAAATACGTCAATTCATAAAAATGACAAACGTTTGTATTCCACGGTTAATCTCTTTTCCAAATTAATCCTGTTTCCGAAGTATCATTGGTATTTTAATTCCAGTTATGTTTATCAACTTGTGTAATTCATTACAGTCTATCTAATAATATTATATTTTATTATCTAATTGAAAATTCTACGTGTCACGTGTAAAAGAGTTTGATTTGATAAATATAGACACGAAGAAATTCTACAATATTTCTAAATTACAATAATTCACGATGACAATTCAGTAGAACTCTCATTCCACAAATAATCACGTCCAGTATGAGTTTACGTTAAAATGTCACTCGCGTCACAAGAACGCGTACGAACGAAGAAAATTGGTTACGAGATAAATGGAGAACGCGTTCCATCGTAGAAACATTTCCACTTATTCTTCTTCGTTATTTCCTATCTTCGAACATGTAATCCACTTATCGCTGCAAGTATTTGGAAAAGAAGACACTGAAGTACTCCATGAAATATCTTATCGTTAATCCTCCATAGATATCAATAACGACCTTTATCTTACGAAAACCTATCGTATCAATCTCTTGAGAATTACCATTCCACATGATTTTCCAAATCTTCTAAAATTCACCGTTCTTTACTAACGTTCTGTGGAAAGAAAATTTCACTGATCTCTATGGAAGACAGTTAATTTCTGGAGCAATTTTTATACAGATATACGAATCTGAAGGATTCTGATATAAAAGTTTAGTTCGAATGAGCTACTTGGAAGAATTAATGTGAAGAGCACAGGTACTTGATCATGCAACTGTAGTGTTGAAGAGAATGTACTCGGAAGTACTTTGATATTTGAAGGAATATCGCGAAAGAAGTACTCGAACTTTAAGATGGATAACAAGTTATATTTCAAAAATAAGTACAATGTGTTTTACTCGAGTTCGACATTGTAATGTAACAAGTTCTCGCAATCTTCTCATTATCGTCTCAAGAATGTTTTTTACATCATTTCTTAGTTCATTCGTTCAATATTTATGCGAGTTTCACCATACAGGCTTACCATGTAAAAAGAGTCATAAGCGAATTAATATTTATTTTCGTAATGAAATAAGTTTGTCTTATTTTCGAACTAATGAAACTGAAAAAAATCCCATAATTCTTGAAGATTTTAGAGAATACTCTAATTACATAGTAGATAGATACTGTTTCTTTTTTCCCATTCGCAATGTAACGAGAATATTCTGCAATACGTTCTATCCGAAAAAAAAATCCGAAAAGATTATTCAACAGAGTAAACATTGATCGACAGACTAGATTATCCATCACTAGACTGTCTATTTTTATACTCTTGCTACATTTGAAGGTATAAAATTGGCTTAAGGTATAAAAAATACCTTAAAATTTGAAGGTACAAAAATACAAGTACAGTAAATTATATAAAATATCTCAGCCGTAGCCTGTGTTATATTCTTTCAGAAACTTCGTAAAAACAAGAACTTGCATAAATATCTACGTAACTGTTAATTACAACTACCATTCTATCCGATCATTTGCTTGGATCCTCGCGAATACTCATAGTCTAGTTATCTCAACTTTCCGCATTCGCTCGGTTCCTAATCTCCGATCATCGCGAGTCGAGTTGGAGGCGGGGAAAGGAGAGAGCGGGTCGTTGGCGCGCGCATCGGCCAACGGGTCGTTCTCGCAGCATCGTCGGCTGCGATGGTGTCCGGTGTCGCGATAAATTTCGAGATTCCCTCATAACGATGCGGTATGGTGTCGGTATGGTGGTTGGCGGGCAATGTGCGCGAGCGCTCTCGGGCCATCCGAGAGTTTCTAGCGCGCGGGGCCGGGCGTATATCAATCGCGGTTAATTAGTCGGCCGCTGGAGGCAGCCAGGCTGGCTTCGTGGGCGACGAATAAAGGCCGGCCACGCACGAGCGTGGCGCGACCATCGGGCAACGCGATACCGTTGACCCCGATGGTAAATTGTCTTTCGAGAAAGCGCCCAGGCAGATGGAAACCGCGCGCCGAGCCTTTTAATTAATCGCGCACGCATCGTGCGCGGGCCTAGCCGACACACTAGGCGAGCCGAGCGGACGCGAGCTTAATCGCGATTAATTAGCTCGGCCGGGCTTCGATTTAGTGGAATAAATCGCAGATCGCAACGACGTGGGAAATGGCTCGCGGGAACCGGAGGCATTTTCAGCATACCTGAGGTCAAACTCAGGCTGAAAAGGAGCCTGAAAGAGGTATGTCGTTCCCGTAGGTCGAACGAATTTCTTCGTCTTGTTACTCGTTACGGAGGAGGAGGGAAGAGGAAAGGAGATTGGCCACAATGGCTCGCTAGAAAGCGGCACCGAATTTATTCGCTGTTTATGGAAACAGCAGCGAGCCAGCTTCTCTATCGGAACAACCTCGTGTAACAATGAACGCCAGGAACGGACACGCTTCGCCTTTCGAGACATCGATGCTTCGCTGACCTTTGCACCCGCGTCTCCGAATACAGATAATTGAATAGTTCGCTCGTGAAATTCGGAGAGAGAAGGAATACGCTCGGTGCAATTCGGAGAGAGAAGGAATTCGTTCGGTGCAATTCGGAGAGAGAAGAAATTCGCTCGGTGCAATTCCCTTGGGTTCTGCGCTGTCTGGACCGGTTCCTTTTGGATAGATGGTTTTCTTTTCTCACACTTTCAATGCGGATCGACTGCGGAGAGAAACAAGAGACAGAATTTTGGGCAAGATTTTGGAAAATTTAAAACCTGGTTTACATTAGGTTTAGTCTAGGTTTAGATTAGATATGGTTTCAATAGAACAAAACGTAAATTCTTTGTTCCACTTCGAAGGCGTTGACAGCTCCGACAAAGGACTAAAGTGGAATTAAATGTAAATGATTGATAGAACTCTAGTCCCCAAAATTTTTAATTAATCTTCTCGATTTTGTGACTTGACATACCTTGTCCTCTTCAGCCATTCTAGACTTTCAAGAAGTGTCAGAGGGTTACTTGTCAAATTATTCTTTGATTGAAATATCAGAAACAACGAAACATTGGTCTTCTAACATCTTTTGCGAAAGAAATTCGTACGTGGGAAATGCCGATATTTCCCAACTATCGAGAGAGGATGGAGAAGCAACTCGAAGCAAGCGATATTATCGACCAAGTCGATCACTCTCACTCGACTTGGAATCTTGAATCTCGAAGTATCTGCGCTCGAACGCAAGATCGTATTTTCCTTCCAAATTCACCCTTTCGTGCAGCTACACAATGTGAACAGATACTTGCACAGTTCTGGCTCTGGCACAGACGCAACGAGACGCAGATCGAGACAGCTCGACACCGATCCCGACGATATTGGCACTGGGAACGGAGTGTCATCGAACAGGCCTGATTACGCGGGATATTTTTCTTTTTGTCGCGAGTGCTAATCGCGACGTGCAACCTCCGCTTCGTCGGCGACGCGATGTTGGTAAACAAAAGGCTGGATATCTAAATCGCGACGACGCGTATCACGGCTCGCCGGCTCGAGAGGGCCCCTAATACCGGTTTCCTTATCTGAGCACGAATCGAAATCTGGCGTGTCGCACGCGTTTCCAACGCGTTCCCGCCGCTCGTTGCACGCACCTCCCCGAGCACACGAACGAACGCGGGACCAACGTTCACCGGAACCGGTTGAAATTTCGACGCGAGGGAGGATCGACCTGACACGCGGGGAATTCGTCGAATTCCCTGTGGAACCGGCGAATTCCAACGCGCTGCTCCGCGAACGTAACGTTCGACACGATCGTTATCGTTGTTACGAGATAATTAGCGGATAACGGAGAGATATAGCATTCCTTTCTAAAATCGTGTCTCTCATTGACTGAAAGCATGAACGATGGTTTTCACACGGTTAATGAAGAAATACGCGTTATTATATTTTTCCTTTCGAGAAAATATCTTTCACCGGGTGAGAGTGAGACGAAGCTTTTGAGTTGAAGGATAGTAGACAGACTTGGAGTTTTTTTTTTCGCTGACTAAGAGTAAACTACAGCTTTCCACGTACAATTGCACAACGATTTATTTTAAGAGAATTATTATATGAGAATATCTTTCACTGACTTGGAATAAAGTGAAGGATCTCTGTGGAATCTGGATTTTAAACACTGAAGATAGTGGATTGTTCCTTTGGATATTTCCTTGAATATCAAGCACTGTTTGAAGTTTCGTCGATATGTAGCAAGAGAAACACAAGTCAAGTTAAACTGAACGATTCACGGTGAAGAAGAAGGTTGTGAGAAAACGTATTGTTGAAAATGGAAGAGATCTTCAGGAACTACGATAGAGTATTTCGATAGGAACTGGTTTCGAAAATCCAGAAATTACTACGTAACGATCCTACACAGAATATCACAGGAACAATTCAATTCACAATTCGACAACCAGGAAACGACCTTTAGAACGATTCGTATCGTACACACGAACATGATCAGGAAAGCCTCACTTTACGTCACAGCACGGTAGGTAGATAGGTAGTGTTTAATTTTCATCGTGAGTGTTCCGAACGATAAAGTTTACGAATATCGACGAGTTCAACAAGTTATAAATTTGTCACTCTAAACATGATAACCACTAATCATAACACGAACTAGGACACTAACAATGGATCTACATCCTGCATAATGAGCACGTACCTGGGTTCATATCCTGCTGGCTGCCAGTTTCCTCTTCAAGTAGTAGACCCACTGCACTATTATTTCTGGTTGTTTGGCTAATTTAACACTATCTTCTATCAAAGCACGATATTTATATTTTCTTATTCCTTTTTTCTTCTTCTTCTTTTCTTTCCAAGTGAACAACTAGCGATCAAACTGGATGTCCAGACACTTTTAGCTTTCGTTGGTCACGTTGCGCGTTTTTTTTTTTTTTTTTTTTTTTTTTTCTTCTTCTTGACGAGACGCGTATCAGGGCTAAGAGACGCGTATCGGCGCTTAGGTTATACGCTAAGAACGAGAACGCTACGAAACGGGAGATATGAAATAATACGAGAGCACTGCACACAGTTTTCCACGGCGTCCACGAATTAAAAATAGCCGAAGAACGATCACCCTCGCAAATCTGAAGATCAGGCTACAGAATACACCACGCTAACTATCCTTTCAGATTTGTGCACGTTCCGTAAACTTTCGCACTCGTTGGCAAAGACTCCGTTGTTTAAGAAATGATGTGGGATCTGACGATTGTGGCTAGTTATTCGTTGTTCGCGACGACTTGCTTTCCGGTACACCAATTCGCTCTACGAGGTGATCCAAGGTAAATCTCAATGGGTTGCAATATCGTCGTAATGGCAAATTATAACATTTCCAATCGAATAGCAGTGATATCTGTCGTGTCTGTTCCTTTTCTTTCGATTGCTGCTTGTCGTCGTGAGTTTCGGGTGACGCGTCACAGCCTGACTTAAAGGACCACGGGACGTGTTCCGAGAACGAGCCGCGCACTGATGGAATGGAAACACAGATACTTTTGGAGAAACACCGTTTACCTCGGTCGCACACGCAGCGCGGACTTGCCGATAATCCTCGTTGACGAGTGCGGCGGTCCGACCGGCAGAAAAAAACCAAGGACTCCGAGACCGCGTCCAACCCCTCGACAAACGCGAACGTTGCGAGGCCCGTGACGAGGGGGTGGCGAGAGTGCGTTACTCGTGGCGTGAAAACGGCGGCGAGGGCTCGCCGGGCTCCGCGGCTCTCTCTTTCTACGCACGGAATAATATTTTAATGAAGGAAAGGCCGGACAGCGAAGTGCCCACGTCGGGTCGCGCTGCCGAACTGCTCGCTTCCCCGCCCCTCCGCGGTCGGCCGCTTCCACCCCTCCACGACACCGGGTCGGCCGAGTGTGCTCCGTGTCCCGACTACCCCCACCATTCGATTCACCACCACACCGAGCCGCGCTCGCGCACCCCTCTTCGCCGCGGATGTCGCAGCAGCTGCGCCGTCGTGACGGTGGGGGTATCTGGGTGTGGCTTGGTGCTGCGACGAGGCGTGGCCTCGCCGACCCTGGATGCTGCGTTTAGTTGCTTGGTGGGGGGGAACTCGCAGAGTCGTTCTCCCTCCGCGACCCGAATCGCTGCTCCCACCACTGGACGCGATTGCGGCTGGCCAAAGACAGCGCCGCCGCGACAGCGCAAAAGCCGAGGACGACTCTGCCGAGACACCGCGGACACCCGGGTGGGGGCAGAGACGCGAGTCGCTGCTCCTGCTTTGCAACTTCCCGGATATCTTTCCGGTAAACTTTCCTCTCCGAGGGGTAGGCTCGCGTCTGCCTCCTCTCTCGCTCTCCCTGCTTTGCTCGCTCGCTCGCTCGTCCGGACGTATCGTCTGCCCGACTCGATCGAAGATCCAGGATTTCCGACGGCAGGAGACGCCGGTAGACGTCTTCGTTACGTACTTTCTCGTTCTCCTTCCTTTTTTTCGACCAGCTCGCTCAGCGTCCCTCTGTGAGAGTTTTGTCGGTGTGCCTGTGCATGATTTCCTCCTTTTCCAGGAGAACCTGTTAAATTGTGACTCGCGTCGCCAACGTCCAGCCCGGGACGTCAATTTGGACGAGTGTCGGGCGAAGGAGCAAGTGTGTTTTTCGGTGACTCGTCGCGTCTCGTTAATAGAAACGAAGGTCCTCCCTGCGTTTCATCACGCATTCTTTTTACCAGTCGTTGTAGATGGACGTTCGAACATCTTCCGACTCAGTGTGAAAATTATATTTCCACACTCACGTCTTTCGTATACGTTGTCTACGTATACGTACGTCTGTAACATTGTAAGGTTGCTGCAATGCGCAACGAAGCACCGGTATTTCTTCTCGCGCGAAATCACGGCAACCGCCATTGTGCTCGGCTACTGGTGTTTCCTTGCTGTTTCGCGGCTGTGCGAGCGATCATTTGCGCGAGAGATGACTAGAAAATGCAAGAACGCGAGCTTTCCATCGGCTTTTTGAATGAGAATGACAAGCTTCTACGGGATCTTTACACAGCTATGGAAGAAACTGTCCTTTTATGGCACAGTGGAGGACTATTCGTCGTTTGTTTGGCTTGAACGCTTCATTAGAGATGATCATGAAAAATGTCAATGTTTTCCCCCGTTGGTGCACCGTTTGTAATGATATCGTGTTTTAACACTTCATTTCACGAAATTGCCTAGGAGAGTTCGTGTTACGTGGTGACTGTTCCACAATTTTCCAAGATCTTTCGAAACGTTTGCTCGTTAATTTGCGCGTTAATTCGTTTTCCGTCAGAGATAGCTGTCGATGCCTGTTAGAATCTTCCCGGCCTTCGCTTTGACCTCTAATTAGCTCGATTTTTTCGTTCTTGTTAAAGAACGCGAGGCCTCGCAGAAGTTTCCACAAGAGCCTTGTTTCAAGACCGTTCGCTAATCGGCTTATTAAAATCAAAGCTAATTGCGACGTCTTGTTTCGAATAGAGTTTCAAACACCGTTTTTTTTTTTTTACTAATTAACCGATGGTATCGTAATTGTTTCGCTCGTACATTATTGCGTAGAATTGTACTCGTTTCACACTGAAGAATGAAACAGACATAAAGTTAGAGAATATAATTCTCGAATTCCTTTGCAGAATTGCACGATGCAAATTGGCTGCAGACGAATATGTTGTGTACGTGCTTTTTCAAAGATATTCTTTTAATTTGAAGAAAGAAAAACACCGAGTACCAGTTCTCATTAGAATATTAATCTGGAAATGAATTCTATCATAAAAAAGAAAGAAAAACATTTGTGTTCCCTTGAGAATCGTAGCAGATCGAAAGAACCTGTCTCTTATAATTTTATCAAAACATTTACGCTGAAAGACTGCGATCGGTGAAAAGTAAGCGGCCGCGTTCGAGGAGGGTTGAACCGGCCGTTTAAGGGTGAAAACGTGAAGAGAACAGAGCTGGACGGGGAGATATCTGTGAATGGATGGACCGAAAGGGAGAAGACAGTGTTCGTTCAAAAAGGGATCCCTCATGTCTCTGTCTTTGGTCAGTTTTACTGCACTTTCAGGATTCCAGAGCCGCGGATGGCCAGGTGTCTCGTCTCGTCGCAAAGGGAAACTCGTAAAGTGACTTTAAACCGATTCCTTCTTTCGTTCCGGTGAATCACTTTTGCTTCGCCATCTCTCTTTTCCTTTTTTCCTCTCTTTTCTTCTTTTGAGAACAGAACCCACCTGTTAGTGCAGTTCCAAAAAAATTCATTGTTCTTCATGAATCGTGAATACTTTCGGGGGTGGCGTGTCGACGAATAAAGAGCTGCGGAAAAATCGTGGAGTCGAGGTATTCGCACGAGTCCGTACTGTGGCACGAAACAAAAAGTGTGAAAGTCGTTGAAAGATGCACGATTAATTTGGCTGTCGTGTTTTTTTCTTTTTTGTTCGAACAAAGATTTCCTCGAGAGAAAATTAATTTTCGAGTCCTTCCGATTTTTTGTACACTTTTATCTCTTACGACGGTATAACGACAAGCAAGAAATAAATCTAATTGTATAACAGAATGAGATCAGTATCAGTTATATATTTCTATAACTGTACAATGTATTGAATCAAGTTGGATAAAGTTGAACATTTCTGTAAATATATTGTACTTTTCTTTTTTATTTATTTATTTATTTCGGATTTCACCAGTTATTATTATGAAAAATTCATCCAAATCCGACGTTTCTCCACGTACCTTTCTCCATCCTCCATATTCTAAACACTTTCTTCCCTCCAAAGTTTAATTTCCGGCACATTTCCCGCATAAAGAGAGGCAACCTCCTACTGTATTCGTGCTCGATAAAATATACGATATAATAAACCACTTTTAAAGCCTCGGAGTATTCCAATCTCTGCTATCGTCTTGCACAATCTCTCCACCGCTTCACTCCACCAAATCACTCTAAAATCATTTCGAACACCAAGTAATTAAATCTAGTT
>CAJDYZ010011993.1:51551-63340 GCA_903986555.1 Heterotrigona itama
TACATTTGTCCAACATCTGTAAGAGGCAATCTCAATTTAAAAATCTCACCTAGGATCCTTTTGTTGTTTCCCCGTGAACACGGTTGCACGCGTATGTTGAAAAAGCTGGTTAGAATAAAAATAAAAATTCCGGGTCAAGGCGAGTGTTTGTCTGGCGAGAGTTGACACAGGCGATATCTAGATGGATCAACGGCTACCGGGAAGGTCTCTCCTCTTTTCAAACTAGCCCCAAAAAGTGGTCGTGGTTGCTCCCTTGGAAGGCACAATCTCAAGATAAAGATCGTCAAGAGAGAACGCGAGGTTGGATGTAAATGGTGAAAGAACCACGGGACGATGAACGAATATGGGGTTAAAGAGACGGGATGCGAGAAGTTGCGCGTGATGGGAAAAGATGGCGGGAGGGAGAGGGAGTGTAAAAGAGGCATTAAATTTAAATTGCTCGTATGCCTGAGCGTCTAGTGCTAAACGTTAAGAGGCGGTGTCATCAAGAAAAGAAAAAGAAAAAAAAAAAGAAGATGGAAAGAGGACAACGTTTCATCGTAAAAAGACAGTCGCGATATGTATCCACCTGTCTCATCCTCGTGAGATTACACCGCGAAACGCGATACCACTATCGTAAGATCGAAATCACGGTTTTATTCCGTTGCTCGAGGAATTCCTTTTTCTGGAGCAAGCGGACAGTGGTTTCTACCCTTTCTAGAAATTCATTGGGAACTTTTTTTTTTTGGTGTGGAGTATTGTCTTGGAGAATCATGAGTAGATCTAAGAGTTGGAGCCAATATTAATTAATTTATTTATTTAATGTTTAATAAAACTTAAAGGCAAGAATTTTCGTGAAAAATCTTTAAACTTAGTTATCATTTCACAAATAAAAATAGCATGATTTCGTTAACATGAGTGTTTCAATGGGTTTCTATTACTTTTTTTATTAATCTTCTCTTTTAGTAATTTTTATGCCAAGTCAGCATGAAGTAGCTTGTTTTTCAATGAAGCATTTGTTGTATCAATTTCACATTTCATTTAATTTATTATATGTGTTAGTTTTGTAGTATCAAGTCGTATGAAAATATTATTCTAAATATTAAGTTCTAAGTTAATATTTTTGCATCTAATACGTGAATATTATAATAAATATGTAGCCTTTTAATTATTGTTGACTTTTTATATACTATGTGAATGAATAATTTTTCTGCAAAATGTTAAATTATCTATATTACGTATTGTACTAAAAAAAGAAATCAAATTTATTTCAAACTTTACATGTATATTTGCTTTGTATGAATTATTACAGAACTACTTACTTTTTTTTTTTCAAATTTCGTAATTATTTATTTTCGTATATGGGATGTTAAAAAATGTGTGGATACAACTTATAAGGGATCATCCTAGACATCAGACCAGTTAAAAAGTTTTACAAAAGTGTCAATTTTAACGTTCTATATAGAGATCGATGTTATACAAATATTACAGAAGCAGTCGATTTTAAGATATCAGGTATGAAGAGTTATTTTCAAAACATTTTTCCATCTAAATGTTTATCATCGATACGCTAAAATTTACAAGTCTTGATACGATTGGTGCCAATTTCTAATAATTGAAAAATAATAAAATCGTAATTAAACGTTCGTAAATTCTAATTTAAAAAAATGCATTATATAGTGTACGTACAAAGTTTGTCTATTATATATAAGATGCATTAAATGATAATTTTTCTTTTCTTCTTTTTTCCTCTGTTATAATACGCTTTCTGTCTTACGTTAGTGAATTTTTTCCATTATTACTCAGCATTATCAGTGAGCTAATTTTTATGATGGATCGTTTAAATAAATGTTTTAACAGCTGTAAACACGGTGTTTATTGAAATGACGAATCATACTAACAAGGAGAATATCTCGGTATCTGTCTTTTTAATCGCGATTCTTATTATCTTCCTTTTCTCTTTCAAGCATGCAGCACGATTTTTATATTTTATTTTTGAAAGAAGCGGCAAAAATGTACATTAGATGCTTCGAAATATGTACACAGATGCATAAGTACGAGAATGATACGATGCCGCGCATCGTTAATTAATCGAATTCAATTCCTCGCTGTAAATAGGTGGAATTCAATTATCACGTTAATTCGTTGTTTTAACAGTTTAACATCTTTAAAATAAACGAATGAATTTTACTTTTATATAATACATACATACGATAGATATAATCACACAAGTTTACGGATGGAAACACTTGTGAATATCTATTATTACATGTGCTATACGAAATATTTTTATTAATATTGTTGTTTATGAGACTCGACTCGATCGTGATTACATTGATAAAGTTTTAAATAAAAAATTACGTAGAAGCTATAACGTATTCATAAAAATATAAAATATAATAAATATATAAAAAATGTATAATAATATATATAATTAATATATTATATATATTAAATATTTATATTGATAATAAATTAATAAATATTAATATATTTATATATTAATGTATAATAAATAATTATAAATATTTATATATATTATATTTTATGTGTAAATATAATATTGTCAATAAAGTCGAGAATACACTTTTTCAGAAGCGATGAATTTTGATTTTTCACTCATTATTACCTGACCTTGAGTTAGTGACTTAGTTATATTTAAAACAATTTTGGTTTCAAATATTTATCTGTATCTCAAGAATTAAAGGAGTTATATATTTAGTTATATATAATTATATTATATATATTTAGTTATATATAATTATATTAAAGGAGTTATATATTAGTTATATATAATTATATATTTAGGTAACACGTTTTTGGTGATTCACTTTGTATATTTAGCAAATATATTAACAAGTCTCAATATTAGGTGAAACTATATTTAACATTTGTTGCATAATTAAAATGGCTGTTCGTACTGTATACTTCATTTCGACATTGATTTGACCAATATAATCATAATTAGACATTTGGAGAATTTGCATAAATGCAAAAAATGCATATAATATGTAAAGACGGATGTAAAAAATTCATTGGAATGTTTAATAGATATAACAATTAAATTATATTCGTAAAAATATGAATTTTAAAAGTACTAATATCTAGTCTAATTACAAGAATCGTGATCATAGCAAAATGTTGCTTCTAATGTCTTTTCGAAATATGAAATAGGTATACATTAAAACGTACAGTGTATTTATAAATACGTATATATTTATTCTTAAAGGTAACAATTATATTAATCATTATTATCACCATTGATAGTAAGTTTATTATTGATAAATTCAGCTTTCATTTAACGAAAAAAAAATCCGCTTAATAAAATTTCAAAATATTTTCTGTAATATATACAATATTGATATAAAAATATAGTAAATGTTCAATGCCTGTCCTTTCGTGAACGAATATCAGTTATCAAAACCAATATTAAAGAGTTTTAAGCAAAAAGACAATTAACTGGAGTTTTGGACTATGTGAAATATTTTTATTGAAGAGAAACAATGTTGGACAGATTAGATCGTAGTAAAATTCGCGAAGTTTATGCGCAATGCGCGTTCGAACGTCTGCAGAGAATCTTGATGGCTGCTTGGTATGCAGACTAGTTTGAGCAAATATTAAAATTTTCGTCGAACCGGTCAAAAATTTGGCCGCTTAGGGCTGTTTACCTGGCAGATCAGCATAAGAATCTATCGTTCTTGCATTCTCCGCTGCCTTCTTCCTTCTAGTATTATACTTACTGAAACGTTGCTTAAATGCTGACTCACAATTTATGAGTAGACTGTGGATATTTATTCACATCTTAAGTAGAAAATTATTTTATCCATTAAAATGCGTATATACGTGAATTGTGTGTGTCCATTTTTGGATTTTCTAATTTTCCATAGATGCATAGAATTGATAGTTGCAGTACAAAACAATCTTTTAAAAACATTCATACTCGCGAGAGTGTCTCAATATACTTAGTGCAAATCATCTAATAATATATGCAAATGTTGGACAATCAAGAAAGTTCTGTCATATTTCTTTTGTAATAAGAAACAGTAAAATATAGAAAAAATTTATTTTGATGAATAATTTTTTAAAAACAACGAAATTTACATAATTTACTATAATTTACATACTCATTACCGTCATATTCCGTAAGATAATTGAGAAAGGTTCACGACTTTTTTTTATGAAAGAAAAAGAAAATATAAAAGATGTAAAAAAATATGCTTTTTTTTTTATATTTCTGCATCATTTTTCATTATCAGGACGTGTATTTTTAAAAAAAATGTCGAAAGAGTTAAATAAATGGTATTTGAAATAGAGAACCTCCTCCATCAGATTGCACACCCTTTTCGAAAAGCGTTCTCCCTCTTTCAAGAATGCTCGATCCTTGGGAAAATGTCACGAATCCGCGCAATTCACTTGTAACAATGAAGAATCGTCAAAGCGGAAGAACAAAGAATGGAATAAAGGATGAATCTAGAAAGAATAGAGACAGACGAAGAGTGCAAGGTGTTTTGATCACATGGCACTTAATGGCCAGCTGGTAATTGAATTTGCAACCGTGTAGGGAAGCTCGATCTTGCACGTTCCTTTGTGCGGCTTGTGCACTCCTTGTCGAGTAGACATTTCGTTTAAGTCGTCAACGACCACGGCTACGTGTCTTGTCTCGATTTGATCTTCGTTCGTTCGGGTCAAGTCGTTTGCATTTACTACCAGCTTCTTGCCGCTTTCAGTCGCGTTTCGATCGGTCAGAGACTCGTCATCTGAACTCGAGTTATTCCTTCTATTTCGTTTACGGCGTCCTCCGTTGGATAGGACAACCGCTCCGGTATTAATTACGCGTTCGAATCAACCCCCCCCTCTGTCTCTTCGCGTCTCCACGTCGATCGAAATTGCCAGCTTAAATTGATTAATTTCGCAGAGATTGTCTCGATTCACTTGGGAATTGTGTAGGATTGTTGTTATTGTTTAAATGTACATGCCGCAGAAGAGCAACTTTGGAATTTTCTTACATTTTAGAGATTCTTTTGAGAAATTTTTTAATGGTACTCAGTATTTAATAATAATAATTAAAAGTTGAAAAAGAATTATTGCCAATGTAAGCTTTCAAGAAATTTGAAAATATTCTGAGATATTTTTATCAGTATTTACTATTGATTTGAATGTTAATAATGTTTACTATTAATCTTTATTATTAATTAATATTAATTAATATTAATAGTAATAGTGTTTACTATTACTTAATGTTAAATAACGCGTCAAGTTTCGATGAAAATAGAAAGAATTGCCAGAGATCGATTCACGACGAAGTTTCCTCTAATTTTTAATTCACTATCTTGTTCTTTCAAGTTTTCTATTTCAATTTTTTTTAAAAATTTTGATGATAGTTTCAACTGTCATAGATTTTTAGATTCAATTCTCAGAAATGTCGCATTATTTGTGGGATGAGTTAATACGAGCTGTTTTTATTCACATATAACAAGTATTTCATACAATTTCCATTTTATAAAATTCCTAATCTTCAAGATAGAAACCAAATTTCACCCAAGCATCTTTCTATTAATTGCATAACAACTAGGTTTGCATTTTTATGTAAATCTATATTTTTCAGGAACCAATTAAAAAAAAAAAAAAAAAAAAAAAAAACATGGTTAAATATTGGCACTTGTATTTTCATCATAGATCAAATAATTCTTTTCATTCGCCGAATCCTCCACTGTCATCGCGGCTAGCCTTGTCGTTTCCCAGCGACAAATACGCAGCGATTCTCTGTTCCAACAGACAAAAGCGAAAAATAAAATAGAAATAGGGAGGCGAATGAAAAATATTCGCAGTAGATTCCGATTTATTCGAGCAATTCGAAGCCTTCGTTGCCGATGAGTTATTCTACGCGGGCTGGCCGCTAGGGTGGGGATTGGTGATAGCGAGCAGGGGCGGGGGGGAGGGGGAGGTAAGTACACGGTGCTCGGCATCGTCGCGTCAGTGAGCAGCGAGCTCTCGTCGCGTGAACATTATTTTGTTACGGGTTCCTCGGGAAACACTCGCACCACGTGCTTCTCCCGGCCGCGTTACTTTCACCCGCGTGAAAGCAGTCGCCGTGCACCGATCTTTTTTCCATCGCGCCGAAATATTGCGAACAGGTGCGTCGGCCAAGTGGTCGCGTGCTCGCGTGATCCCCGAAAAACCGGATCGTGTATCGAAGTTTACGAATCATCGAATCACAGTGCCTCTTCTCTTCGTTGCTCACTCATTCGGTATGTTCATCTCTTCAGATTCTTTCACTTGTCTCTCGTCAGCGATAAGAAAAATAGAGATACTCTTTCGTTTTCTACGCGTTTGAACCGTTGGTGCCATTAGATGGTAGTGTTATTCGTGTTAACTCGCAGTAATTTTCACGAGCCGTGAGCAAAAAATTTGTAAGCAACAGATTTGTTTCATCCATCGAGTAATAAAATTGTAGCTCAAAAGTACAGTACTTGTTGCATTGTTTAACAGTGACGTTTGACGGTAATTTAATGGTAATAGTAGTGACAGCTGTAATGAAGAAGCAGTGAATTGATTTGTGTAAATTTATTCATTTGTACTGGATATTCTTCGTTTATTCATCGCTGTGAAATATAATTTTATTTTCTACAATTGTAGTGTTTTCTTCGTACAATTAACCTTTTCAATTCTTACATGTTAGTCGCATCCACAGTTTACATGTTTCACATTAACTCTGAATGTTTGAAACAAAACGAAGACGAAATGTCTTGCATTTAATGATTACGATGGATATCGTGAATATCGTGATTGTGAAAAATGTAAATATCGATTTGCAGTGTCGATTCGTTATTTTACAATCGTTTCAGAAATAGTTCGTGATAACGTTTATCTAATGATAGATCGAGCGAAAATTGTGCGTTATCTAATTCTGTTTTTGTAACAAAAATTCCTCCGCTTGAGTTTCAATCACGATCTTGCTTCTAATCTCTATGTGCTTACTGTTTCATTTCGATTCCCGATTGTTTTCCGTGCGGTAACATTGGACGTAACAATCCTCATTATCTTGATAACACGATGAATTATATAAGTTTACGAAATGTTCATAACAAATATCAGAAAAGTAGTAATTTGTAAAAAAAAAAAAAAAAGTTACCGGAGACTCTTATCATTTATCTCGTAGATACATCGTTTAGGAATATTTCTGTTCATCACGAGTAAATGTCGTAAAAAAGAGATATTAGTTCGGATTTGAAGTTACTTGTGAATCTTCGAAGCAACAACTACTTGTGCATCTAGTTCCAGCAGAATAAACAGAATTTATTATAAGTTTTAGAAAGAAAAAAAGCTACGTAATACATTTTTGTCAGGTTGGGAAAGTTCATAGTAATTTAGAAAAATTATATATATTTTCGTAGTTTTTGCAACAGTGATTTTTAATATCGTAAACTTTAGAAATTTTAATAATGCGACGAAGAATTTATAATGCTTTGGAAAATAATTATTTCTTGTGTATTTTAAGGTTCGGTACAAAGAATGTACAGTCAGTTTTGATAATAACGTTTAATAATTGACAACTTATTCAAGTATTCTGTTTGTTATAATATGAAACGATTGAGAGAAATTTAAAAATAGTTTACTTTTGTGCAATTAAAATTTTAATTAAACGATCAATAATCTGTTCTGTTTTCAACAATGGATAATTTTAAATAATTTTCGCGGGATTTTAAAACATTCGGTTTTTTGTGATTGTAAAAAATATTTTGTAAAATCTAAGATGTATTATATCACGTGAGTGATGAGTGAGACACAAAATCAGTTGAATAATTCAGTTAAGGTTTAAACGAATTTTTGCATTTGTTGATATAGAAAGTTTGACAGTTTAAAATTAACGTGGAATTTTTCTTTATTTTTTTTCTATTAAATATTGTTATTAATTAATTAATTTTTCTCTATTCACTGTCACGATGTGATTTTAAAATTTAATGAAATTTTAAAATATTTCATATGTGTAGTAGATATAAATAATATATTCTATTTTTGTTGTATCTATATTGTATATTTATATTCAACTGTCTTTTTTTTTATCATTATTAAATATATTTCTATTTTATTTTCCTAATACTTAAATACGAAGACTGCAAAAAAGACACGATAAATTTTTCATTTCTGCTATTATTTTAAAAATGTAACTATTTTATACTTTGATTTTAAAGTTAATGTTTTCATACTTTTTAATATTGTGTACACTGAAAATATTGATGACGTGAAAATATAACTCGACTTATTGTTAGCTTAATTATATTTAACAGTTTTTATTTCTTCTGTCATATTAAAATTTTTCTGTTCAAACACAAAGTATCATTAAAATGAACAGAAATATATCATCAAATGTTTCTCTTGTGATCTTCATGTCATATATCTTGTGATCTTTATATGACATGTAGTATGACATATTGCCGCTCAAAAGCCTTAGAATACTTTTATTTTTAATATTCAATACTTATTATGGATTATCGTGTATACACATTTTATAATACAATACAATATAATATACATAATACAATACAGTATATTAATATATTAACATATATATTATATGTACTGTAAATATAATTTAAATTATATAAATTGTATATAATATATAATTCGTACTTTTATATCGTGTAATTATATTGTAAATATATTTATTATATACAGTTTATAATTTATATTTATTTTTATCATACAAATATAGTACTTGTTCTAAGATTACCGAAGGGGGGAATATATATACGTATATATAATATATAAACATTTCAAGATTTAGCAAATTTATCGATCGTTAATAGTCATACATTTCATACGTTTGAGTACTTTCGTGATCAATCATGTACGCATTGAAATATATTCATATTAAATAAATGTTACCTTTTGGTGAGAAAATATCTCGGGGCGTGATTTCTGTGGAAAACTGTGTAGCAGCACAACCACTGCTGCGTTGATTCGATAGTTCTCGCGTTAACAGTGTCATGAGGTAACGGAATGGTTGGTTGCGTAACGACGGTAATTTTACAGCATTTGCGTGGTGATAAGACATGCGTCGTTCAGACGTTTCGAAGATGCAAACAGTGGACTTTCAATGTGCTACATTGGAAGTTGGAATTTTTACCGAGAATGATCCGCGACGATGCACACAAATTAATGCAAATTCCAATTACTCGGAAAAACGTCCTAGGCCACGAGGAATACAGCAAATAGGTCCAGAATTCGCAGAAGTATCTCTCCTCTCGTAAATTGAACCTCGTAAATCGTTGAATCTCTCTCTCTGGCGAGAAGTTTTTGATCGGTCGCGTTCTAAACGAGTTGATTTACGCCAGTTTTTTAACTCCGTGCTACGAATGCTTCTTTGCACTCTGGACTTTCCGCAACTTTCCGCAACCCCTATATCCAAAATTTTTCCGATTTTATCGCGCGACATTTTGTTTTCAAACGACGATGAACTGTTTTAAATTCGAACGCCGAGTTCTTGTAGAATTTGAAAAATTTCCAATTTTATCATGCGATATTTTTCTCAAACGGTTTTCTCATACTTTTTTCCTTTTATTTGAATATTAAATTAGATTCGGATTAAATTTTTTAAGTTCAATCATGCGACATTTTTTTTTTCAAAATGTTCAATCAAAAGTGACATTCATTTAAATATTTGATCAGGTTTGGTTCAAGCAAATTTGGAAAATTTTCAACTTTATTATGCGATATCTTTTTTAAGTGACATTTTTCTTTTATTTGAATATTAAGTTAGCCTTAGGTTAATCGAATTTGAAAATTTTTCAATTCTATCGCGCGATATTATTTTCATATGTTGATGTTTTTTTTTTTCTTTTTTCTTTTAATTTGAGTTTTGGATTCGGTTTCAATTGGTAGAAAAATAAAAGGTCCCTTCTCATCGTAATGTGAGTTATAATTGGTAAAGTTCATATTTTGGAAAAATTATCTGTACAAATGAGACTTACCGAAAGGAAGTTGTTTCCCTCAAAAACTAATAATCTATGTTCAATTATAAAATGTTATAAAATACAATATTTTCATTGTATCCATTTCAATATTTTTATTCTATCAAGTATTTACACAAATCTTTAAATAAAATAATTTTATCTCAATTATAGTTTGTTATATATTATATATTATATTTTATTATATGTGATTATGTAGTTATTATATATTACATTATATATATATATATATATATATATATATATATATACACATATGTATGCATTCGTTTTCGTATTGTTTGTATTTGTATTTATTATTTAAAATGGACGTTCGTCAAATTTATCGTAAACAGTTACAAAGTCCAACTTATTTGAAGTCGCTTCGTTCTTTTGAAAGAGTCGTCGTTACATTCAATATCACATTCCCGCGAGTATTCCACTTTGCTTAGCGCAGGAACTCAGTATAAATTTTTGTCGAAGATCGTACGATTAGACGTACGTTATGTCTGCACATAATGAAATGCGACGTGGAACAGCGTCGTCATTCTCTCATAGTCTACGTATTGCCAGTTGCATAATGACTCGATTAACGTCAGACGGAGGCGCGCACTATTGAAAGAGTTCGTGAAAGTCGTCGCATCTCCGTCGTTGGGCAGCACGCGACTATTCTACCTGCTGTGGAAGAGCGTAAAGTTCTAAAGGTCGACGTTAGCCTGGGTTATTTAGTCGAGCGTTGTTTAAATGCTAGCTATTGAACAATTATCTCGCACGAGTTATCGGAAAAACGTTCGCCGAGACTCTCGCCTCGCACCTCGACAACAGCTTTCGATCGAGCTTGGGAAAGCTTGCGTTTTAAAATACCATGCTAACACTCTGCAGTGAATTAAAATTTTCTGATGACCTTTTCTATTAAAACTACGAAGTTTTTTAAAAACTTCGGCGGCCTCGTTCAATAATATTCCAACATGTTGAAACTGCCGCAATGATCGTCGGTAATCCGCAATAGGTTAGCAATATTTAAAGCAAGATTAATATCATCTACAAAAGAATTTTAATTACAAATAACTGAATGTAAACAATCTTCATTTTGCTCTTATTATAACAGGATATTTTATAAAAATTAGATACACATTCCGTTTCATAGGTTAATAATAATCGAAGAGATATATTCTCATCTTTAGAAATGATACGTTTCTCGTATATTTAAGATACGTATTCATTTTCTTTTGCAGAGAGAAAATCCTGCATGCGTTCGTAAAAGTCGACGTATAAGAGGAAATATAATAGTTTCGTCTGGCAGTAGGCTTCCCTCGTTCAACAGTCTACTACGTGTCTGCTGTGCAAACAGGTATGTGAATGAACGTTCTTTCTAGTTTTTTCGCTTGTTGTTATCGTACGTTTTGCGAAGTTTTACGTGAGAGAGAAGGACGATTTTTCGCACGATAAAAGTGAAAGCAACGCGGCGGGACAACCGTGAATTTGAACGATCGACCGGTTTTTACGATTTGTCGCGCTCGATAGTTTTCATTCTTTCCTTTTTTATTTTTTTTTTCTCTCTCTCTCTCTCTCTATCCGAGAGTGACTTTGCTTCTAATTCATTGAGCCTGTTTTTTCTTTCCTACGATTCGGTGTTTCTCGAGGATTGAGATACTAATCTTCTGCGAGATTCATTAACTCTTTGATTTGAGAGTTTGTTGTTTTTCTAACAAATTCCGTCCTGATTGATGGTGATTTAATACGCGATTTGATTGTTTCGAGAGTTGACTT
Organism: Heterotrigona itama; assembly: GCA_903986555.1. Taxonomy (NCBI): domain Eukaryota; kingdom Metazoa; phylum Arthropoda; class Insecta; order Hymenoptera; family Apidae; genus Heterotrigona; species Heterotrigona itama. The sequence continues at coordinate 63,251 of CAJDYZ010011993.1, forward strand.
CAACTTCAATTTAGAAGTGAAAGTGGCAAAAACTTGTGTTAAATGTTACAAGCGAAGATTTTTAACAAGGAAATAACAAACATGGTTTTA
>CAJDYZ010011993.1:83878-94445 GCA_903986555.1 Heterotrigona itama
TATTAAAAAAAAAAATACACGAGTCTATTTTAAAAAAAGCGAAACCAATTTTCATGTCTCGAAGTAATTAATTACTTCCTTGTTAAAGTTGAACGAGTCCCCTTTGAAGGAACATTTTTTGATGTAATTATAGGTTGCGAATATTTCCAGTCTTAAATAAAAATCACTCGGCATGTTCGTGGTAGTGGACGATAAAATGCGTGTAATATCGTTTCGAATTTCCTCGACTGCTCCTTTGGATTCAAGTTCGTTGATTCCGATCTCTGCAATTCTGTTTGAACAGGTTCGCCACTGTTTCTTTCCTTTCTTCACTGCCTGTTCTTCACTTGCTTTATCTTATCGTGATGGATGTTTATATTTAATTCCGACGCGATGATGCCTCGACGGCAATAAAATTGTGCGTGAACGTTGATCGAACCGCGTTTTATCGGTCTGGCTTTATCAGCCTGGTTGGCAAGGAACTTGTTACCTTTTTCCTCGATTACCTTTCACTTCGTCGTCGGATCGGAAAATCTTGTTCGCCTCTCGAAACTGTTATTAAAAGCTGGTATAACCTGGTTGCACAGCGGCAAAAGAAACACGAATATTAAGCCCGTAATATTAAGTCCAGCGACACTGTCTCAGCAATGAGTTTCGCGGTCCAAGCAAGATTCTTCGTTGTTCTGTATCTTCGTGTAGTCTTCGATAATAACGAAAAATCATTTTTACTTACGAGCGAAGAGGGATTTTAACATTTCTAACAGTCGTGTTTTTAACTTGCAACTTTGAAGGTGATAATTAAACTGCGGCTATTTGCATAAGTTAAATTCTTTTTCTCAATTTAGTTGAAAAGATAGAAGCTCGACAGAAATGTTTTTTCATTCGTTAAGAATATTATATAATTTCTGGGTATTTTGTATACTATATATAATTTTTCGTATTATGTGCATTCTGCATATTTTTCTAACTGTAAATTTCTCATAAATGCATAAAAATTCGCAGTCTAGTAATAATTAATATAATGTAAAAATAATAATGAAATCATTTTTAATATGTTAATAATAGTATAATTGTCGTATTGATTAATTCTTGATTGAATATATTGATTAATTTTTTACGTCAATAAGTCGAGAAAAAGGAAATAGAATAAATAAATAAATATTAGAAATAATAATAAATTATAAAGTAATTATTATTTAAATTTATTATAAAATTAACTATTATTTATATCATCTTTTTCCGACGAATAAGCTTATTTTTTCTGCAAAATCGAATATTAATTATCTATTCACGTATAGAATGAATAAATTTTTATTTACATCAAAAATACACGCAATGCAAATATACATAAATAGAATATGTAAGTATACATAAAATATCCAAAATGTTTATTATAATTATTAAATTTATCAGATGAACCTGGGCTCTGTTTTTTGCTATAATTATAAACATACTCGATCGAAATATGATCGAAGGAGATTGTGTGCAAAAAGAAATAAGTCTAAACGGAAAAAATGTAATCTCTTTTCATTTAAAGCTTTCGACAAAAATCGAGTTTGAATATGTTTTGTTCAAGATAGCATTTATAGACGTATATAAACTCGATTTTCTCAAGAAAAAATGGAGCCTTAAATGAAAAAATTTTGTTCCTTATTTTTTCATGAGTCATCCTTTTTCCGGTTATACTATCGAATCCGAAACACTCTGTACAAATTTGCATAAAAGTCTAATAATGAAACTGGAAACTTGGGGTGAAAAAGAAGATGGAATTGATAAATTCTTCTGTGAAGTTCAATTAATTATTAACTCCATCCCCTAGAAAAGTAACAACCGAAACTTTGCTTTTCTGAATTTTTATATGGACATATAAATCGACATTGTTCGTCGTCCAATAACGTTGTATTTCGTCTATTCGTATATACCGAAGAAGAACGATAAAATTTTACAAGTTATTTCCTTTCACGGTGTATTAATGAAAGATAAATCGTCGAACTAGCGAGCCTTTTCGAAGAGAAAATATTCGTATCGATGACAATTGTACGGCTTTCTTTCTAATTACTTGCTGTTAAAATTCGCATTTTAAAAAACACGAGGGCGAAACGACAAAGAGATTTACGACTCGCTGGCGGCACGCAACTCCCATCCACTAGGCAAATGAAATTTTAAGTCCAGACACGGAATTAATTAAATGACACTGGCGTTACCATGCGCACGCACGGCGCCAATCATAAACTTGCGTCCCGTAACATGTTACACTCAGGTTCCATTCGAGAAGATGATCGATGACGCGTGAATAACTACTTACTAAGTGTCTAATGATTCTGAATGAACCTCGACGTGTCGATTTATTCTCAGAGAATGTTGAACGGATTTTGAATTTTTAACAACTTTTTTTCAATTGACCATAAACGATGAATATAGATATGATACGAAATGACCATAAATATGTCATGAATCTGGTTATATTTATTAAAAAAATTCATTCAATTGTAACAAAACTTATCTTATTTTTCATTGAAGGTAAAAAAAAAAAAGACGAATAGTTGAAGATGGATTACATTTTCTTGATTCTTCTTAACTTTTCGTAGTTACGTATAATTTTTTTTTTAAAGAAAGATGCATGTATAATACTTCGTTATATTTGCCATAATTTAGTATAATAATTCAGTGATAGATTGATAATGAGATAATTATACAATAAAACCAATAAATTGTATCAAATTTGTAATAAATATTAACACGTTCAAAGCAACAAATTATATCAAATTTATAGTAAATTGCAGCTAAAGATATATTTCGAACAAATTTGAAGAGTTTCAACTCAAACCAATGATTTGAAATCACGAGGAATTTCAAAAATGAGCTTTTATTTTTTATCACGAATAGACTTCAGGCAAAGTTTAATGAAAAATGTTTGGTCGCTGTAGAAATAAAACTGGTAGATTGAAGCCATGAAAAATTAATCGTGAAAATAACTGTAAACATATAAGAATAATATTCGAGCAATGCACATGAAATGTCATTTGTTCAAATGGAACTTTAAAATATCGTATTTAATTAACGTAATTATAATTTGATTACTTATCGGTGATTAACAAGTTTCATTATCCTAAATTGAAAAACATACGAATATTCTGATTATTATATTATATTTATCATTTTTTATTATAATGAATTTTATAATTATTATATTTTATCATTAATAATTATATTTTATAATTACAATAATTATAGTAAATAAAGGAAATTATATATTTCATAATATTTGATTACATATTACCGTGTTTTATGATTATAATTATTATATGTATATTATTATAAATACATCCTTTCAATATTGAATATATACAATTTACATTAAATGCTTTAGTGTGATATCATTCAAATTTTGGTAGAATGTTTCATTACATTTTTCTCGATGCTTTGTTCCTTTTTTTTCAAAATTACGAGAAGGAATTGAAAAATGGCAATTAGAAACATAAATCGAATTCAATTGTCCGTTTAGAATTACACGGTAGTTTCGTTCATTCTATTACATTTCTTTACATCCGTTTTATCCAGCTATCCGATTGTGTCCATAAGAAACACTCGGTTAAATAGCGTTTGTTTGTCTAACAGCTGTCGTTGCAACTGAGAACAATGAAGTAACATTTTCATCAAAATGTGAGCGTATGTAATAAAAACAGTTTGATTGCTAGTCACAGATACTGCTGCATTTCACGCAGTGTGTCGCCTTCGGTCGAGCTGCTCGTGAAATAGTCGGCTCCATTCGTGATATCAATGCAAAGTCGTTGACGAGGTTGGATTCAGCTTCTGCAATTAAATGATGCGTCATTCTTGACACGTATATCGTGTAAATATTTAAAAAGCGCGAGTATTATTGTGGCGCGTCTCGGTCTTTCCATCTGAGCCGTTGATAATTGACTGCCTCGCGATGCATTGTTTCTCCAGATAACTTGCTTCTTGCTCGAGATATTGAACGAGCGTTGAACAATTTGCGCATATTCGTATTAGCAATAAATTCGAAAATCCACAATTTTTAAATTGTCAGCGTTAGAACTGGAAATAACGTAACCGTAGTTGATCGAAAAACAATTTCAAAGTACAACAATGTGATTTCGCAAGGAAACTATTTTCTTTCTTGATAAATAATTCTTTTCTAAGATTCTCGAGCCAGCTGGAACAAATTTTTTCGAGAAGGACGAAAATTCATGTAGAATGCTCCAAAGAATTTACTTTTTATTTGGAGAAAAATTTTATCGAGGTATGCCACTTTTCAAGTACTTGGATACACGAAATTGTTAAACGACCGTCAACCGGTTGGATATTATTTTTTTCAATTTTCTATTCTTAAACCTTGAACTTGAAATTGTCTTTTCTCATTAACTGCGTTTGAATTATTGTAACTGACTTGCGATTTAAGAGTTGAAGATTCACGGATTTAGAGCACCGAACTGTTGTTTGCGAGTAGAGTGAAGAGCGTAATTGAAAAATAACCGCGGGTCTCGTATGAATCATTTTTTATTGTCATTGACATTAATACATTCGCTGCTGTTGACGCATCTATGCAGTTATCTATGTATGTGACTGATGCAACCGATGTATTTCCATTCTTCGTTCGCTGTAACAGAATAATTCATTTCACGGAGTTCAAGAGAACAATGGATTGTTATTGTTATTTAACTCTTGAGTACTATCGAAACTCACTACGGTAGAAAATTTCACAGACCGTTAATATTTATCGCGTTATTATTAAACTGCGGATTTTCGCGCAAATCCATATTTCTAAGAATATAATTTGTGAAACAGAACAATAAGCTAGAAAAATATTTTTACGTGCCAGATATCATCAGGACTATACTTTGGATATTTTATATTTTATTGTTAGTTAGACTGTAGGAATTTATGGAAAATTTAAAAATGCAGATAACGCATATAATATACAAGAATGTATAAAATATCGAAAGTGTTGCACATAATAATAATCTAATGTTTAGATTCAATAGTGTTAGTAAAAATTTAAAAATTCTAAAAACTTCGCGGTCTAATTGTCAGCGTTATCTAAAATTATAGTTATTATCTAGTTATAATATAATAATAGTTATTACCTACATACAAGTGTTGGATAAAAATCAAATTTAATTATTATTGCTTTATTATTTGTCTTTAATTTGATAGCAGATACCGAAGCATAATTCTGTACGCTTTATTTCGAAAAGTAAGAATAAAAATTTGTCATTGTAAAGCATCGTTTTCGAGAAAGTCGAGGTTGTATATATTTATCAAGTATATACAGGAACTCGAATTTGGCTAAGATGAATAAAAATTGAGAGCAAATGGTCCATAATACTTGTTAGGATTAAAGTAAAAATGCTTTTGGTAAAATGTCAGGATTGATACAAGAAATATTCATTTTTTTCAATTGTTTTTGGCAATAAAATGTTTTAGGATTTAATATTAGATGCATAAGTTAATCCGTTACCTGTTTAAATCAATTATCTATTTATTTATTAATTTTATTTTGCGATCATTCTAATAAAAACTTGTTTTTAGAATCCGTGTGGTTAAACAAATCGCTTTCTAAATTTTTATTTATGTCGACATGTTCCCAATTGGATACATTCGAATTATTATTAAAAAGTTTTCAATTGAAAAAAAAAGAATTTCTACGAATCTACAAATCTGTTGTATATTTTACAAATGTTACCATTTTGTACTTTAAAATTCAATGCCAAAACTATCGGATTAATTTTTTTAAACGTTTAATATGTTTGTTGTACATTTTATACGAGATTATGATATAATATCTTTGACATATAATACGTTCAATTAAATACCTTTACTTTATATATAATACATTATATATGTCTATATATAATATAATTTTGCATTATATATGTCTGTATATACATTAGGATTAGGATCTTTTCTAAAAGAATCATATCTCAAAGAAGCCATTGATTAACTTCGTGTTGCCGAAGAATGGAGTCGAGATAAAAAAAAAACCTTCATCGAGATCACTGACGATTCAGTCAGTTTTTCGGAATTTACTATGCTTTCTACCCCACTCGTTTTTTTTTCGCTATTTTTTTCCTTCTTGAAGGGAGGAGTGCCCGTGTTGACACCGAGTAAACTTTCTTGGCTCTTGGCTTTGGTTCTGAAAGCGATCGGGGGTGCACTCGATGCCGAGTAAATAAATGCCACGCGCCTCCAACACCCCCGCAAACCATTATTAACGGCGGCGAATTTGAAAGTAATCGATATTCCGTTCTCACATTGGGCCCGGCCCCTTTTATCCGATTAATGAAAGTCAAATTATCCGCGGCCCTTTCTTGCCCAGGTGTTTACCAGTCCTTCTTCCAACGATCAATTTTGATTTAAAAGGAGAATGGAGAAGCGAGAGATTCGCCCCGTAATTCGAGAATCCAATGATTATTTTACTAGACAGCCGTCATCTTGGAATATTATTTTATTCGTTATTTTTGAATTTTTTCCTTATCTGTAACTTGTTATTTAGAATTTTCTTTTATTTCTTTTTTTTTTCAATTCTTTTGGAAATAAAAAGTTTCCCCTTTTCTACAGTTTTTTGAAAAATGGAGAAGCAAAAAACTCGTCATAATTTGTTATCTTTTATGGCCTGAGGTTGAATAATTATAGTGATTTACGTATTTATGAGTGCACATAACAACACGTGGAAATATACAAAATATTGAAATATAAGTGTATGTTGATGAAACATAGGCATAGAACTCTGCTTAGATTCTAAATTGAAAAATTATTTTCAGAAAAGATGTGAATTTGCACGAAAATCTGGAAATTCTACTATCGCTGTCCGAGAATATTATTTCTTTTATTTTATTTATATTTTAGCATTCTCGCGTCTTTAATTCTTTTGGAAATAAAAAATGGAAATAATTGAATTCAATTATCAGACATTCATTTAACCGGACAATAATCTGTTTCAAAAGATAGTACACATGAACAAAATTTTAACTTTCGCAAATGAAAAAGGTAAAATAAATAAAATAATCTATGAATGTAAATAATTGTCATTTATGATTATAATCGATTTATATATCTGTAAATATAAATTCAACCGAATAGTAGCTAAGATTTTATTCCAATAAGTGGAATTTAGATACTTGAATAGAATTTTGTTCCTTAATTTGACTAATTTGTAAATGCGACGATTGGAATTTTTAGATACATTACTTTGAATTGAAAAAGGATCTATATTTTTTTAAGGGTTCATTAAAAATTTAAAATTATAAAGATGCACAGGACAATATTGAAAGATATATAAATTATTCAGAGTATAATGCTTTTTATAATATTTTGTACGTAAAACAATTTCCTACGAAAAATCTATTCTTCTAATTACGTTTTCGCAACTATCTTTATAAATATAAAGTCCCTCAGATTTTTTTCACTAATCGTGAATAATAATCAGCTTGAAAAATATTTCTCAAAAGTTTTAATTCAAATTCTGTACTCACCTTTTTTTTTTAGTTGTCTGAATACGTGAATGATGGAGAGAAAAGAAACGATGGGATTATTATACAGAAATTTCTTTGAAGTGAGACAGAGTAGCGTTAGGTTAGGACCAACTTTTAACTTTAATCCGCGAATCGAAACCGACGAAACAGGTCGATCAATGTTACGAAAGTTGAACAGTCGTCGTTTAGAACGCTGTCGATCGTGCTCGTAAATCGGCGATCGAACTTGATCGCAAGCTGTCCGTACATGGCCACGAAAGTGAAACGTGCCTGTACAAAATTCACCGTACTCTGTGCCGTCCGCGAAGATGAAAATATCTGAAATTAAAGAGTGTTCTATTTACAGTGGCTTCTATTGACAATTCTATTTACGGCACTTATCGACACCTTTTGTGAAACATTTGGAAATTCCATTGGCACTGTTGCAACACTCAACCGTGGTGATCCATTAACGATTAACGTTTAGTATGAGTATATGCATCTTTGAGAAGATCAGAAAAATAATTAAATAGCTAATATTCATTGTATCAATCACAACAGTTATCTTTAATCTATTTGCATCGTAAAACATTGTAAATATTCTGCAAAAACGCGATATAATTCACGAGCAGCGATTAAGAATTTTGTATTTTTTGTTAATATATGTAAGGCTCAGAAGTCAGTCAGTGTAAGTGACTTCTTATTTAAAAACTTTGCTTGTACCATGCAGATATATTTTTGTTATTAAAACTATCAATCGACGGAACAGTTTAGTTATTATTTCTAATAATTTATGTAGTAGTATTGTTTTAATAATATTTTCAATAGTTTTTCAGTTGTTATATTCTAATAATTATGTTACGGTGACTGTATAATAATAATAATAACAAATTGTTCTGTTGACTGGAGCTTCTGTCAAAAATTGTTCTTAATCAGAAGTAATTGACTAGATTATGAGTCCTCTATATAATATAAAGTACTATGTACTTTGTCTCGTATTCTGATATTTCATTATAATTAGTTAGTATTAATAAGGAATAGTAATTTTAATTGAGATTTGATCAATTATAATACACGTGAACATGTGCAATTTAAGTTGTGATGCAAAAATTGTTTAACACTCGTTACATGCAGGTGATTGTTCATATATTAATCTTTTATTAAATGTATGTTATGTCAAGTAAATATTTTATATCTCATCTATATATTTTTGTATTGATTTGAAATTTTTCCAATATAATCACGACATTCTTGTCTCGTTATACTGTTAAATAAAATGTCAAAATTGAACATACATAAAACATATCGTTTTAAATAGACATGTTATTTAACTCCTATATACATTTATTGGTTCCAAATTTTATCACTGTTAATTATAACATTCGTGTCTCATTGTTTATGAAATATCAGAATGTTTTATAGAATATACATGTAGATATACAATTTTTTTCGTGTATGTATACTTCTACAAGCTATTGCTCAAACAGTTCGTGCAATTTTTGTTCATTTGAAAAATTAAATCTTCATTCATCACTATATATGTTTTTTTAAAGTGATTTTTGTTAACAATAAAACTTGTATGCCATTTATATTTCCTTCAGTTTTTAAAATTTTCCTAGAATGTCTTTAAGAATTGCAGATCGTTTTCAACGTGGTTTTTTTCTTTCATTCTTGGAAAAGAAAAAATAATTACAGGTTGCGATGTCCGGTAAATGCGATATCCGTTAATTATATCGTTGCACTGTTATTTTTAGCAAAAAAAAAAAGAAAAAAAAATCCAAACAAGCCGTGACGTGCGAGTTTAATCAATTGACAATCGAATCTGAATTATACGTCCCATCTGAATATAAATTGTGAATTAAATGGAAAACAAGTATACCAACGACGTAAAACAAAAATAATTATTCTTCAATCAGACATTTCTAGAGCGAAGGAAAGTGAAAATTGTATGAATTTTTTAACAAAATCTTACTTGCACGTATATTCGTAAATATTGAAAGAATTATAAAAAAAAAAAAGGTAAATCTGAAGAATTTATGTATATATTAGATGTAACAATAATCTCATCTTTCTTAAATTGAATTTCGTTCTCATTCATGTTCATATTCGTATTTTTGATATTTAATTGTTTCAATTAATCGATATTCGTGTTGTTAGTTTTCTCAGTATTGTGAATAATTCTATGAATCATAGTATAAATCTTGTCTTTTTTTTAATTAAATTTCATCCATATGTTCTCCGCATCTTTTATATCATTAACTTTTTTTAAATTCCGGCAAGTAATTCTATAAATGAAATTCAGATTTTGGGACAGAGTTCTCACGTGCAACTTTCCATCCAATTTACTAAAATAAAATGTTTGCAATGACATTTAGGTACTACGAGACCAATGTTTTTATGACTTTCGCAAATACGATTTTAATTTCACTTTTTTATACTTTTCTGATCTTTATATAAATTAAAAAATTTCCTTTCCACATTTTGCAGGTTTATACTTATAAACGGTTTAAGTACATGTTTACGCTGTGAGTTTTGCGATCTATGTAATTTTTAGTCATTTGCATTAGTCATAATTATTCATAATTATAGTGCAATATAATACAGGTTTTAAATTAATCTATCAAGCGTGTTAGTTAAATAAAAACTACAGTGGCGGATAAAAGAATGTTTACAAAAGAGACATTATTAATTTTTAGTATGGTATAGTATTTAATATAATAAATATAATATTTTAAATATTATAATATATAAGATTTAATATATTTAAAATATTGTATATTTTTTATTTGTTCGTAATATTTATTATATTATATTTATTATGTTATATAAATATTATATTTTTTATCATAATGATATACCGAAGTATATTTTACTTTTATTCGTTGCACTTTTCTAAAAATAAGGTATATTTTCTTACCACTTATCCTTCAAAATTACCATGATTTGTCACTTCACTACATTAATGGAATTTTAATAAATATATAAATTAATCAGAAAAGTAGTTGCAAGAATGAAACAAGTAGTGCAACTCTGTAGAGTGTAAAAAAATAACAGCGTAAAATTATCGAAAAAAGTATATTAATAGCAGAAAAAAAAATTAAGAAAAAAAAAAA
>CAJDYZ010011997.1:8603-29010 GCA_903986555.1 Heterotrigona itama
TGAAAAGAATTTCACATAACATTACAACTAACCCCAAACATGTCAAAAAGGCTGATCCCACGTTACATCTAACTCGCTTATTATTTTCATTTCATCCTGGCCGCCAACAAATTGCTAATATTATTAATATTCGCGGTATCTCGCACATTTCTCGTGAACCGTGGCAGCAAAACGCCCGGCGGAAAATTAATGATCACGGTCAAAATTTCTTGGAACGTTTCTACGGATAGAAGGGACGCTAAATTACCGCGTTATTTATAAAGGAAACGCTTCCGCCAGACCAAACCTGACACGTCCCTTAATAACAAGCCTGTGTACACGAACCGAATAATTTATTACTATCGCGGTATTCGTATGGAGAAACTCGCGTATGTCGGTGACACAGAGGTCCGTCGTTACGGTTGGACACGGTTAGACGAGAACGACACCCTAATATAATATGACATCGATAACAGACAGTAATGACGTCAAGCAACCACCGACGACCTACATTCTCTCGAGTTTCGTAAGAATATTTCAACAGACGTGCAAGTGTTTCTCGGAGGAAACTTTCGACGGCTTGGAGTGCGTTCAGTTTATACCCAAGATTCTCACGTTTTGATCAAATTCGACGCGTCCACCTTAATTCCTGACGAGGGGATTTTTAGGAAGAACTGTTCTGCAAATGGGCGACGATATTTTTCAGTTGCAGCATTGATCAACGTATTTCAGCATGTTTCCTGTTTTGAAAAAAATCGGATGACCTACGTGTGAACGAAATAATTTTTCGCTTCGTACAGCCGTTCGATGCGCCATGTGTGTCACTATTTTTAAAGAAGTTACAGAAACTCTTAAAATACACGCTGAACCACTTGACTGTCACAAATTTTATCTAATTGTTATTCGATAACAGTATAAACAAATCAAACAATAAATTTTGCTTAGTTGTAACATCATACTCTGTAAAATGCGTGTATAACGTGAACGATAATTTTGTAATGAAATAACTGGATAATAGAAATAATGAATTTAGGTGTAACACAGAGATATGTATAAATAATCCAATGTTTGATGATCTCTTGAATTTCATTCGTTGATAATTCCAATGTCGAATGTCTTTTGAGGGTAGAAACGTGGCAAGTTCTTAAACGAGCGGAATTCTCGTTTGGGGAATGTACGTACATACGTACATACATATATACGTTACGGTATTTTTTTTTTCTCCAGTGTATCGATGATGCATAGCGTTCGGGGCTTTATGGCCTCGGGGAAAAAAGCTATTCGAGATTCTTGGCTTGGTGCTCGTAAATCAAGCTGAGAAACGCACGGTCGGGACGCGATAAATCTACGAGAATTTTTAATCCATGGGAAAGTCAGATGGCATCGAGAAACATCGCCGAGGAGGAAGGAAACTGAGTTTCTTCGAGTGGGAATAGTTTCCGCGGCTAGACTGGAAGCTCGAGCTTCTTTTCGATTATCGACTTACAGTTGCTTGCGGAAACACTTGAATTATTTGTAGGAACACGTATATTAGACATTTTGAAATTTTTATTTCCACTGTCGTGTGAGAGCCGATTGTTTCGATTATATTGATCATGTTTGAAACAAATCTGAAATTGTGTATAGAAGCTGCAAGATATTTAATAGTATTTCTGCAACTGTACTTAAACAATTTATCATGTTATAAGATGTACAGGATGACGCAAAATAAAATATCTAACCTATACTTAATCTAAATATCTCTCAAAGTGATCATGCATATGGATAGTTTTGTTGTGGAATTAAAAGATCTCTCGACTAAATTTATTAGAGTTGATTAATCTGTCTTTTGAATGGCTCAAATCCTATTTCCTTAAGAATATTTTACGACGTTTATTCATAGCTTAAGTATACAGGTTACAGTTTCACAATGTCAACTCATTCGTTTCTTAACAATATCTTACTCTTTCTAAATCCTCTTTGTACACACTCTATATTGTGCAGTAGCGCAATACGACAAAATTCATTTTTCGGAACATTAGCTAAAAAATCCTTATCCTTATGTTCCACGAAAATTCAAATGAAGGAAGCATTTAGTTACTCATTATTGGATTAGTTACTCATTATTGCTGATTTTCGTGAGTTTATGGATTTATAACAGAAATTGCACAGAATACGTAAAGTTTAGTAATCTTTCTAATATTTGAAATAAATGAAATAAATCTGAATGTCGCTTATATTTCTGTGAATATATTTGTAGCAATCCTAATTTATGTTAGAATGTTTATTATAAGTCTTTCAGATATTAAATTACTTCTAATTTTATTATTCGGATATATTAGCGTTCTTTCGAAAATGAATTAATTACAAGTATAAAGTTACTCATCACCAAACTTCGGGTTATCGTGAAAATTCGTATCTTTAGAAATGTGCAATCTTTTTTACATAGCAAATATTATACGAAGCACTATATTTTAAATATTTTATACGCACGTTCTTCAATCGATACATAAAAGGCAAGAAATGCTCTGAATAATAAATTTTAAGCTAAATTTTCATGAATAATATTCTATTCTATCAAGTTAGTCACTGTGTCTTCTAACTAATTCATATACTGAAAAAGACAAAGAACGACAAAGAGAAAAGGGACGATAAGATAACACGTTCTCGTCGCATCGTCGCTAATTAACCCAACGACCTCGCAGTTTCTGTATCAACGCCGTTATTCCACAGCGTGTTCGTCGACAATATTTCTCATTGTCACACCATTCGTGCAATTCCATCGCCGATGGCAGCTTTATTCTGTACAGTTTTCTCTTTCTTTCTCTCTTTTCATCTGTCCGTTTCTTTTCGGGTAGAAAGCGGTCACCGCTGGCGCGGTCCGGTTCTAACGAAGCCACGCGGAGCAGAACGAAGGATTGATTTCCAGTTGGTTTGCGTGGGCGAGCTTACAAGCTCACATCATTAGAGTCTTTGTGCGGCGGGACGAGAGGACGTTTTGCAGTTCGTTTCACAGCCTCTTAAAACTCCCCGGCCGGCATAATTTTTCTTTTTTCACCCTGGCCGCGCCGCCATTGTGGGCCTTCACGGTTATCACGGAAAATCATTACGGTTACGCGACACTGCCATTTACACCAAAACACGCTCTTCTATCTCCTCTTTTTTTCTTTTTCTTCTTTCCCTTCTTCTTCTTCTTCTTCTTTTTTTTTTTTTTTTTTTTAAAGGAGAGACAAGTAGTTTCACGATTGATTTATTATTAGAGATATTCACTTTGAAGAATTCGCGCGTTATAAAATTGAATACCGTGGCACTCGGAATGGAATAAAGTGGACTTTGTGGAATATTTGAGAGAGGTAGGATTTGGTGTTTGAAATATTGCGGGGTTTGGTGGAATGGAGATTTTATTAACGCAGCTCTTTGAAGTGAAAAGATTATGACTTATGGTTTATATTAACGATTTAACAATTCGTCGTTCGTCACATAAAAATCGATAGCGTTAATTTATATACTCGAATGAGGCATTTTTGGCAATTGATCTTCGATCATCGTGCCAGGGAAGCCATTAACGCAATTTTTTCAAATATAACTAAAAACTTATCAGATGTGTATTTTTATAATGCCATTGACACGTATAGCTACACATTAGTACTTGTCAATTACTAATAACTGATTCTCGCGCAACGTATAATATATTTACTTACTGAATAGTATATGCTTCTCAGATTGAAATTTAGAATGTTTTGTTTCGTATCTTACGTTGACCATAATGGAGATTAGCGATAAAATTGAATTGAATTAAAGATTAGTTATCTTGAGTTGTGATACTTTTGAAATATATTTATTTATAGACAAGTACCTAAGGAGAAAAATTTATCCTTAGGTTCACGACGGAATAACGAACAGTATACTATCTGAAATGTCAAACTTGGTATGTCTAGATTTTTTAGAAATATATAAGAATTCTACTCTAATTATCAGCAATTGTTCCCATTCTTTTTTTCAGCAATAGCGACTGTAATTAACTGAATTTTTGTTCTTATATCTGAAGATGATTGTCTCTTGAGTTCGTCCTTCAGACTCTGGAATCCAATATTGTATTTCTTTCAATGGATAAAGCGAATTCTTCGAAAGATTACTTGTTAATTGGCTTTTCTGAACGGGATATTCCATATCGGAATTGTCGAGTCTTCTGACAGATGCTTTTGTTCGTTTTCCATATTGCAGAAAATCAATATTCGTTGTGTAGCAACAATTTTACAAATGTTTATCGTAAACATTTGTTTCCTTTTTTTTTTGTTTTCCAAAGGAAATTCTGACAAAAATATGATGCTTGAAAACGATCAAATATTTTAAATTTCAGTCACATACATTTGATCAAATAATTGTTGACAATCGTTATCATTTTCTCCTTCTATTTTTATTTTCTGAAAAAATGTGATTATCGAAAATCATTAAATATTTTAAATGTCAATTTGGTATATTTGTGTCATAAATATGTAATAGAAGGAGCGTGTAAAAAATGAGATAGTTTCCAGGAACGAAAATTATTAACAATGTCATCCTCCCAACGTCACTCGCAGTTGCGGGAAAATTTAGGAATTTCTAACACCCTCGCTTTCCAATTCTTGCGAGTCCCTCGGAAGGGGATAACCCAAGGAAAGTTACGAGGGAAGGATTCGGAGAATAAAATAGTCAAAAGAACAGAAAATCAAAGTCAGTGAGTTACAAATAGTAGTTCAAGTTAGTCAAATTTTAAAGTTCAATGAAGAGAGTCAAAGGTTAGAGTTCAATATATTCAGAGTCAGTCAATATTCAGTCATTTGTACAACATTCCTGTCCAAGCAAGAAATTGCATTGGAGCCACCAGGCTCAGTAATCAATAAAGGCAAAATCAACAAATTAGTTTCATTTTCATTCCCACATCAGTCCTTCGAACAATACGCAAAGGTCCACGATCGATAACAGTCGTGATTGTCCTTAACAGTTACTATTCCTTCTTTCAAAGAAAAAGAGAAAGATAATTTTTATTCCTTTCTATAAGGAAAGAATCTTCTAATTGAGAAAAAGAAAAGATATATTGAATAATCTAATTATGTTACTAGTTGTCCATAATTAAACAATTTTCCTTCCTTCGAAAAGAGGACAAAATTTTTACTCTCTAATTGAGAGAAGAAAAGAAGAGGAGCAACGTAATAATAAGAAATAATCAAATATCTCAAATTCCAATTACATATGTTCGACAAGTAATAGGACAAGTAATATCGACAAAGTGTGGCTATAATTCAATGAGATATCTCGCGGTGAAGTAGCGTAGAACGAAGTTAAACTAGGCTAGAAATCGACAGTAGAACAGCGTCGTGCAGCGTCGACCGAGTGCAGTAGAATAGGTTCATGCTTGGCCGGTCGGGCCACAGTAGAATAGTTCTTGCTCAAGTATTCAGCGTCGGCTTATTCAACTGGCTGCTAGTGGAACTGTAGTATGTGCGGTCAGACATATCGCGGATAGAATGGACAAGTGCGAGGCTGAAATTATTCACAGGTACAAGTGCCTAATCAAACGCTGAGCGAGGAGATTGCCACTGTGCTTAGTCAGATATTTGTAAAGTATGTCTGTCTGTTATTATTTGCGTTTCATAGAATATTACGGAACATGCTCATTAAAGTAATATATCAAAGTTTTCGTTCGTCATAAATATTGTTTGATTATTAAATCCTTAAGGTATTCGTTAATAATCCTTTAAGGATACGAATCTTTATGTTATTAATTTTGCGAATTCAAAATTCTTGTTTCTCTTCTATTATTTCTCGAAATTCCAGCTAATAAAACACAACGTTCTTTCCGAGACGTACGATAGCCGTGATTTATCTGGTTCGTAGAAAAGGAATCTGCAATTCAAAAGCTTGGACCTCGATTGGACGCGAATGGAAGGCTTCATTAACGATTCCGCGGATTTCTCTTCAGACCCTGGCCGGTTGTTTTGTCAGGACGGAAATTAAACGGTCGAGCTTTAACCCTCCATCTTCCCATCCCAAACGCTCGACAATTTGGATTTCCTTTCGCGAACCATATCATGGTCTCTATATTATCGGAGCGAATCCTATCTTCGATGCCAGGAGAAAAAGTTTTCTGGATCCTGTTTTTCCACGAAGTAACTCGATTCTATTCGTTCTCTCTTCGCTCGTTTCTGCCTTTATCCTTCGACGAGGTTGCTATTGCGTCACAAGTTAAGAAGCTAAATTTAACGATTACGAGCGAAAATTTCGCGAATTATTACAGAATTTAAAGTTACGTGGGATTAGTTGCTTAGTCAAATTATAATCGAGTTAAACATTCGAATTCAAATATTTATTATAATATATAGCAATATTCAGATTTCTTTCCTCACAGTCATGTTCAGTACTCGAGAAAATTAAAAAATCTGCAATCCACGTCCAACAATAGATCAACGCAACAAGTAGCAAGTATACTTACAACCAGCAACGCGTAAAAAGAATCTCGTGGTAGAATTTCGCTTCGTTTCATCAGAGAGAGATGCTGAAAATTCGATTGCCATCGAAATCGTAAAACGGTTCATCACTCGATCGCCGCTGTTTGTTTTCAGCTTTGTCGTAGGAAACGAGCAATAAGCGAGCCCGGGCGACTGATCAATCAACTTGAACTCTGGTTTCGAAAACAATGGGAACTTCGATAACTAATATAACCGGCGTCGGATAAGTTCACGTTGCTAGGTTGAAAAATCGAGTGCCGCCAGTTCCGCCAGATTCGAAACTTCTCAACCGTGAAACGAGCGTTAACTTAATGGACTACAGTCGAGAAAGTTCGCGGTCACGTCTAGCGAATCTCTCTCTGACGATTGCTTTGCGCCAACTCGAAAGCGCAAACGAGAGAAAGAAAATGGGCGAGGAATTGTTCGCGCTCTCGCGACATCGTTTTCACCGAACGAAAAAAATTCCAACGACAGTTTCGGAACACCTCGTCTGCATTGCAGAATTCCGTTTTGACCCGCGAGTTGAATCATCGAGAATGTGTTTTGTTAAGCGGGGAGGGAAACGGGACGACGAGGAAGGAAGAAGGTGTAAATTAAATTTTTTGTAAGAAAAAAAGAAGAAAACAGTTCGCCGGTCTTAATTGTTTTCAATGAGAATTTTCATCGATTGTTCGAGAGTATGCAACCGCGAATTCATTTTTAACAACAACGTAAGAACATTTGGCGCGCAAGTTGGATGCTTTCGAACGAGGTTTGTAGATTTGAAAGAGTCATTATTGTTTCAAGGTGTACGAGGTCGTTTCTAATGGGAATTTTTATTTATTGTACGAGCGCGTGTGAGTGTTATATTATATGCTTATATTTTATAAGTAATAAATACATTGCTGATAATTGTGCAAATGCATAATTTCATCAATATAACTTAAAAAATAAAACCTGGGTAGAAGAAACTGTTCGATCCATTAAATATTATTATTTTTCAATAAATAATTTTCATACATATTTTATATAAATAGACGAATCATATTATGCACATTTGCTTATTCAAAATTTCCCAAAATATGGTGTAAGTCTAAGATCCACCAAGGACCCACAGTCTGCTCATAATTTTCATTTCAAAATTATTTTAATTTTCGTCAACTCTGTTTCGAGGACCGAAACCGATATGATAACCCAGCTTCAACTGGCTGGTGTTGATATTTTGAGAAAGAGGTCGACTCTCACGTATTCCATTCCTTAGAACGTGACAGTGGCCGCGGGCAGTTAGGAGTTCCATCGTCCACACGGTTTCTTTCGTCGAGTCTTACGCGCTTTTGTCGTCGCGTAACTCTCCTCTCCTTTCCTTTCTTCCACTCCATCCTTACAGCCTGGTCGTTAATTAACCCGACTCACCCTCCTTCGTTGATCTCGGTATTGTTGCGAACGTTCGCCTCCACGTGGCTGATGGTTGCTATGAAAAAATAATCAGCCTCAGGCTGCACTCTCTCTCCTTCTTTCTCCTTCTTCGTTGTAAGATGGCTATGATGCAGCGTATAGGAAAGAATAGAGCGAAATTGAGGATAGTTAATCGAAGGTCTGACTTGAAAGATTTTTTTAAATTGGAGAGTAGAGTTTTTCTTTTTCTTTCAAAGTCGTAAAGAAACTTCATATGGCCAAGAGAATTTGTTATTTAGTATTATTACGGTTATTGTTCACCCTTTTCCTTCTGTAAGGTTTAGATGTAAGGTAGCATCTACTTTAGCTGGGGAATTTACAGTTTTTATTATTAGAATTTTGCTTCTGATTATTTAATTTATTTGCCAATTATATTGTTTCGTCTCCTTGCTGTTATTGGTTTTATTCCATTGTAGTAGATTAAAATTACTAGTTATGTAAATTATTAGTTTCTCGATTTTTAATTTAAGTAAGCAGTCGCAGGAAATATATTTTTAGCCACGAGCAATCGAGAGCAAGCTGATATTTATGCATTCTTGGAAAATTTGGGACTGTAATATAACATTAAATACATAGAACTATATAGAATATTATAAAGCAGAATACACATGTAATCAAGAATGTATATTCATAATTGAGATGTGATATTATATCTTTAGATAATATTCTGTTTTATACTATATATTATAGATAATATTCTACATAATACATCGGAATGATGAGATATAACTAAAAATATGTTTTTATCTAGTGGATGGAACGAATTTCTCAATTCTTGATCACAAAAATATAAAAATACACAAACCACATCCAATGAAATATCCTTTCTTTTGCACACTCTCGTCAATAATAGCTTAAAATCCAAAAATGCACGTACCTGCGAAACAGACGTCCAGTTACAATGAACAAACGAGGTTTTTAATTGCAATTTGAAAAACTACTCGAGGAGGAACGTCGACGGAGGTCGAGAGACAGCCAGGAAACGAGACGACCAGAAAAGCAATTAATTACTGTGATTACACTGCATACAGTGCCGAATCGAAAAGAAACTAAAACCACGGAAATCCTCATCTCCTCTTTTCAAACAATTCCACGTTCGAGGGCAACGTGTCCCTCTGTTGGTGAGAAAGAAAATTCGATTTTGCGAATTCAGACCCTTAGTTCTCTGGGTAATCTGCATGGCACATGACGCATAATATGACCGAGTTATTTGTGTTAAATACTTTAACAGAATGATTGCACTTCTATTCCCAGAAACGTATATATTTTAGAATAATTGCAATTGGATGAATATCATCGGCAAAGGAGTTTCAAGCTTTTCAAAACTTGATGATACGATAAAATAATTATTAGCACTTCTACTGTGACATAATACTTTACAATTAAATGTCTCGTCTGGTGGTTAGTGATAGACAACGTGTCAAACTATACCTGTCCACACGTGATTAGAAATTCTGAAAAATTCTCACTTCTGTACTCATTTACAATTAAAGTCTATAGCTATGAATTAAATTGATAAAAGATACATCCTCAGAAAATTAAAGAAGATTCCGTAACTGTTAATTGAAAATACATACTTACAGACGAAATAAAATTCTTCTTTCACTGTTGACGATTATCGTCAAGCGTAATTCCCCTATTCTGAACGTCGCCAACGAATCAGCGTTAACTCGATCACAGCGACAATAACGCACGGCGGAACGGCGCTTTCAGCTTGAAGAAAGCTCTTCTCCATTCAAATGGAGGATCACTCGAGGTCGCGGTAGTGTCGCATGAAACGCTGGAGAATTCCACCAGCCGTGAAAGCCGTGAGAAAACGCTACCTCGACGCGGGAATTCGTGAAATTTTGATAGGCTTGCAGGTACGACGGCAAGTATCGTTCGCCACGGGATAAACTTTATCTCTGTCGTTCGGACGGCGCAACTTCACTAATTTCCCGCGGACAAAAGAACCAACTTCCAATGGACCAATGGGGATTACCTGGCGCAAGCTCGGGCTCGGGCTTGAGATTTGTCTGTGCTAGTTGCAACAACGATTGACCCAGTCCGCGAAAGTTTGAATTAATCGAGCGATAAAATTGTACAAAAGAAGAAGAATTTCAATCAAAAAAATAATATCACAGGGTGTAATATTGTTAATTTTTCACAAGTGTCGATGAACACTGTTTCTTGTATTATGGTGTGCTTGAGCGAATTCACGCTAGTATCCATATCGTTTAGTAGATCAAATAGCGTTAACCTAATAAATCGGCACGAATTTTATTGAATTTCTAGGAGGTTATGTACGAATTTTGAATCAACAAAAGACAAATTCTTCTTCAATCAACACGGTCTTTCAGTTCTTCAAACCAGTTGTTTTTTTTTTATACAATATCATATTTAATCCTTATATAATAATATCATCAAACATTAAATATTTAAAAAAAAGAACAGTGTGCTATCTCTCTGACGTAGTACGACCAAGGATGAACATTCTTATTTACCATTTTAATAAATTGCACGATTAACTTCTCTGCGCGACGCTCAGGTTCATTCATTTTAATCTGCGCTGTATAAACAGGAAGTATTCGATAACTTTAATTTCCTTCTACTTCGTAGATTTTCATAGCAGTCACCAAAAAGATGGGGAGGGAGTAGATGGGGGCGGATGGGTATTCCTCGAGGTCTCGAGGTTCAGCCTCGAGAGTGTTCGCAGCGCAGAACTCTAGCTGGAAGGAGTCGGTCGCATTGTTAAGCAAACTACTGGCACTCGAGTAGCGTGTATTACGTGCTCAAACGCTCGCGGAAAAAGTGTGTAAACCCTTTCGAGAAATGGAGCAACGAGCTGAGACAGAGGTTAGAGGGCGTTAAGATCCGTGTCGCCGCCTCTTATCCTCGCGGCCCCGCGGCGTTCTTTCCCCCCGGAAGTGAGAGGGGCTCGTTCTACTTAACCTTCCGGCCCCCGCCCCGATCCTCCACTTTTCACTAGACTTTCGTCTTTTCGATTGTCGAGTGCTATCCCGTTCGTGGAATTCCACGTTCTCGTCGACGTCGATAGAAATTGACCAGGAAACTTCTTTTTCAACGAACGCGCAGAACGTTACGCTTTACGTATACTCATTGTTAGACACGAATTTCAGGTACATGATAGACCATTTGGACCATCAATGATGGTGTGATATCGTCATTTGAAGATTTCTGAATTAATTGTATGTGTAATATTGTTAATGTAAAATTGAAATTATTTGTTCGGTACGATCTCGTTTTAGATTTAACTCTTGAACTTCACTAACAATCGTTGTTGAATAGACTGCCGATTTCTATGTATTCGTAGGAAATTTTAAATCGTACAGAAAGTACATAATATACTCGCTGGAATATTAGAATGCTCCCTGTAATGTTTGCTACATGAAACAATTTTTTTTATCAAGATTTTATTTCTCGAATTGCATCCTCGAAACCATAAATTTGCAATCTATTAACGAAGTTTCAAAATATTTCATGTAACATATATATCTATCATGAACCTGTGTATCGTCATTTTATTTGTACACTTCCATCACCATTCTAAAATCCCCGAAAATCATCCGCTTGAAGATTCTCCAACGAGGTATCATTTTCGTAAAAAATAAATAATATTATAATTACATTTACAAAGGCCAAAATTGATGAAACCAAAAGTTCCACGATTACCCAATTAACAGATTAAATATTTATAGAAGAAACATCTACGAAAATAAAAAAGATATTTGTAAAAAGTCAAGAAATATTAAAAAAAAACCAGTATAGTGTATCAGTTCGTGTATCGCCGTTCCACTTCTCGTTCCCTCCTGAAATCCGCGGAAATCATTCTTTCAAAAGACTCTCTCCGACAAGATATCACGAATCACCTCTGTTTTATGCCTGGGGAAAAAAAAGGAAAAAAAAAAGGAGACTTCAAAAGAGCCGATATCAGGCTGACACCATCCGCAGCGATGACCCAGCTGCTCGTAATTATCGAGGCGAAACGCTCAGGGTCGTGACTCTTCGCGTTTTTGTTTCGCGCGTCGCGCCGCAGGAAATAGTCGCGAGGTGGTGGAAACATCCCGGCAGCGACGGGGGTCTGGCGGAAAAGCGGAACGCTGGCGGATTAGCTGGCCAAAAAGGAAAAGGGACACCACGGGGAGGGATGAGTGGAGGAAGCGAACAGCTGGAAACTCGGTGTGGAATTGGGCTTTTTGAAGAGTCTTGCGAGCCAGCCAGTTTTGCTCTTGACACTCGCTGAAATATTAGAGTGCGAGCACGTCCGATTCAGATTAGCACTGGCCCGTCTGACTTCTGCGTTTCCGTGGATTTTCGCCTCGTGAACCTCGGCCACGTGAACCGCTCCCCGAGGGACACGTCTCGTTTTCCTTTGCCTTGCTTTGTACACCGGCTCTTTCTAGCTCACGATCCTTCCTTCTTTCTCTTTTATTCCTTTTCTTTCTTCTTTCTTTTTTTTTTCCTCTTAGTTTTTAAAGGGATCAGTGAATCTTTCTCTATTTCTTTGATGAAGCTTGGTCAAAGGTTCTCTTTGAGGATCGAATGGGGTGGTGGATGAATTTTTGGTAGAATATTTAGTAATTCTTTCGAAGTTTTGTTTAGGTAAAACCTAACAAGTCGATGATTTTCTTTAAATTGGAATTTCTATTCACGTTGTTGGTAGGATTAGATCGATCAGATGTTCTTTTACTTAAAATGTAATATTATATTATCAATTATTATTAGTATTATTATTACATTAATAACATTATGTATCTCATAATTATCATGGATATAAATATTAATAGTATTTTATTAGTAATTATTAATAATTACTATATAGTACTAATAATTATTATTATGTTTCTCTACTTGATTCTGTTTTTGCTGCACGTTTCTTTGACGGAGCAAGTTGACGAATTTGCCAAAATTTGAAAGGCACGCGTTTCAGTTCGGTGTGGAACTTTCATTCAAACTTTCGTTCTAATTTCGTAAGAATAAAAGTCAGACGTTGGAGTTTGGACGAAATTCGTTAAGCAAGGATTGTTCTTCGATCGTAAATCAGAGACGGACGATAAAAAAGTTTTCGACGAAATGACAATTCCGTGGGTCCCAGTCGGCAATGAATTAGCGGTTGACGTCAAAAGTCCGTCGAATTTCACCGGCAGCCTCGTCCTCCGTTTTTTTTATCGAGTCTATCGATCGATGTTCACGCTCCAAAAAATTATTCGGTCACAAGTCAAGAGACAACACCGCCAGAAGGATTTCCCTTTGAAATTGATCAACGTTTCCCCTTACGATGGAATATCGATCGCAGGATTCGATCATTTGTCGTGACAAATTTTAAATCTAGAAGAATTTCAAAGCAAAGAAAAGTATTTACTAATAATATCTGACGGATTAATTCTATTGTATATTAATAGAAAAATTAGAGAAACACTATATTGATAATCGAGAAATAGAAGCAGGATACATAGCCAATACAAAACACTAATCAAGAAACAATAGCTTCAACTTAAAGAAATTTGATAGTTTACATTCTTTTTTGGCGATAATTTAAATCATGATCTTATAATTTTACATTCTAAAATGGAATAAATTTTCATGGCTCTAGGAATTAATAAAAATATTTTATTATTAAATACAACGTAATAAAAAATTCATATTCTACATCAATAAAAAAAAAAAAAAATTCAATGTTTCAAATTTCCTCTGGAACAATTTCAATATTTGAAATTCCTCGCGAAGAGAGTCAATCTGAACAGAGGTTTGTCATCTCTCGATCTGTTTTATTATCGGCTATGAAGAACAAGACCATTCTACTGTACTGACTCTTATCATTACTCTGTTTTTCTGTCTATGATCTAGTCTACTGCTCTAGTTTATACCTAACCTAATCTGTCCCCCTTGCTGCGAGCAACAAGCGCAAAAGGGAGAGAACGGGATAAGAAAAAAAGTCACGTTGCTCTCTCTGGGGGACTGTTTTTCGCTCTGCTAGTTGCGCGCCATTGTTTTCCACGCTGAAACGTGAAATTTTAAATATTCTTCGCAGTGGCTGAAGCTATCCTGCTGAATACCGAACTCGGACGTGGTCGAATTTCCTCTTCAGTTGAAAATTATTGCTTGAGTGGACATTACAAAATGTTTGAATAGAAACGAGCGTTGTTGCTTCATTCGTGACTGCTCAAACGGAATACTTATTCCTCGGTGGCGTCGTCTGACTATTCAACGTCTGTATCTACTTAATCGCGTTTCTTCTGTGTTTGAAGATTTTCAGTGATTTTATGACATTGAATCTTTTACACTGTTTTGAACGCCTAATGGATGATTAAACTTTTATTATTTCGACTTTCTTAATTATTGTAATTTAGTTGTTGTAACTTGTAGCATTAGTTATTAATTAGCAAACAATATAACTTTATTCTACAAAAGAAAATATAACTTCTTTGCAAAAATATAAATTTGCATGAATCTTTAGTGCAATGATTGATGATGTAATGAGCGAATGGATCAATGATTAATCGATTATGATTAATGCTTATTGCATTTTCTATGATCATATTCTAAATATAATACGTTGTTTGTTAGAATATTCAGAATCTAATAATCATTTTACAAAACTATTGTTCTGTATTAAAAATATCATGTAGATACAATATAGAATATACTAAAAACAGATTATTCAAGTTTAAGTTTATAATACAGCAATTTTACTAAAAAAAAAAAGAAAAAATAAATTTTAGAAAGAGAATTTAATGAACCAAGTTCTTAAAAAATTGACGATCACGTTCGATAGTTGAGCACAAGTATCAACAGATACCGAGAACGGTGTTGACCGTCAATTTGAGATGTTCAGTGCCCGACGGAGTTGCAGTTGAAGTTTCAGAAGGCTCGTAGGCTTTTGACAACTTCTGGAAGGTGTCCGTGGCAGGAATCGAGCACGTCAATTGCAATATGTCCGTTCGAATTAAGGGAATCGTACGACCGAGCAGAATTTCTCCACCATTTCGGTATCTGCAATCATCGATTTACGATGACTTTGACACTTCCTTGTCCGGCTTGTCGAGCTGTTAATCACGAAGATGTGTCCAGTAATTCAAGTTACTGTCATTTGAAGTGAAAAGGGATTTTGGGAACGACATATACGAGAACTTAAATTTTATTATTAGTGCAGCAGGTGATTTTGTTTATTCGAGATGCGATTATACCATTATTTTCCTAAAATCCATATCACTCAATCTAATAATTTAACGAGATACAATAATTAAACAAATATTTAAAGTCACCACGAATATTTTCAATTCAATATTCAAAATTCAAATAGTCCATGTAGCAAAGCTACATGTGCCAAACCAATAATCAAACAACTCATCATTCGTGACCCAAAATTTGTAAAATAGAGAAAGATAAATACACCGCATGAAAGTTATGTAGCTAAAAAATTGAAAGGAAAGTGTTAAAGATATTTTCTCGAATTATAATTTTCTCACACTTCATGTTTAGTACGACAACAATTAATTAATGCTACAATAATATTCAAACTGACTATAATTTCAATTTTTTACCATTCAGAAAGTTGAAAACTCAAAAAAGGGAAGGAGGAGCATATAAAAATTACTAATCAAAAGTCTCGAGTTCTACTATTAAAATTTCCTTGAAATTATTACACAAAACTTACTGCTTAATGTAACACACTATTCACACTGACTATACCTTCAATACACTCAAGATTTAAAATTTAAAGAAGAACTACACGAAAGTTACCTAGCTATCAAAAAAAAAAAAAAAAAAAAAAAAAAGAAAAGAAAGAAGGAAAGCGTTAATATCATATCGTTACAAATTATTCGTAACAAAACTTTCAGTATTTCAATTCATATAAATTCAACAAGGCTCAAAAAAGTCCAACACTCGAACGAAGAAATCCTTGACTGAAAAGTCGCGCTGCCATAAAAAGAAACGTATCCGCTGAAACGCACGAAAGACAGGGGAATTGTTCGCGGAGGAGGCCGAAACTCCGCGGGGACGTTTGAACAGCCATCACGACAATATTGCCGCGCGCGCCACAATGGAAGAAGCCATTGACATTCTTGGCCCCATTGTTTCCTCGGCGAACAAGTGGCTGTGTATCTAGCTGTCTCGGTAGAAGTTACTTAGCAAGTAGAATAGATCATCAGAGTGTAAGAGAGAAACAGTGAGACAAAATCAGAGAGAGAGAAAGAGAGAGAGAGAGAGGGAGGGTGAGGTGTTTCGCATGTTTTCATTGTTGCAAGCTAGGAAACAATACTGAATGGTTGTCACCGACTGCCAACTATGGTTGTTGCGTGTGCATCCGTGGTTAACGATGCTGAAACGCTGTATCATAGAGAAACGAACGCCACTGTGTTCGGGGAAGCAACTTGTAAACGAGCGATTACGCGTGTTCTTGTCGCGATGACCGATTCGATGTTCCAGTACTCTAGTCTAATAGCCAAGTGGTTGTATAGCCCGGTGTTATGGTCCCGGGCTGTACGATTACGAGTTTCGAACTTACACTTGGCTTGAACATTTGTCTCAGAGAGATAATCGAGTCGTTTATTTTGACGGTGGCGTAAGTACACTTTGCAGTAACGAAAAAATAGCGATTCCTTGACGTCTGTGCGAAATCAGTTATACCGAGAAAGATACAAGTATCACTAAAATTCTGATTAGCCCCATCTATGTGACACGTAAGTCTTATTATCTAAAAAATGAATTTTTGATTTCTGAAAGAAGAAATCAAAATAATTAACTTTAAGGTCTGAACAAGCTCCCAAAAAACATGACATCCATGAAAGAAAAGAATTGAATAGAGAATTAAATTTTCGTTTAGACAAATGCAAAAAATTCTTTCTCATTCGCGGATTGTCCCCCTAGAAAATCAAATTGCCCCCTGGGGACGTTGGGAACCTTAGAGGGGAAGAAGTATCAATAAGATTAGAGTGCAAACTCCGATTAACTTTGGTAAGGAAAGGATCTTTTTAAATTCCTATCAGCTCTGAAACATAGCCGCCGACTTCGAAGACTCTCGTCCGCGACGTGGACTATATGGACTATATCCTCGAGAGTCCAACTCAATTGGTAACTTATCGTGGGCCTCATACGTCAACTCTCTCGGTACCAGTGATAAAGATAGTATTGGTCATACCTTTCGCAAACAAGTCTGCTTTTCAGGAGGTCCTTGCAAACCTCGGCCTGGATAGGACCAATACGTGGGATTGTCACTCGCCAAAGACTCGCGTCTCTCTGCGGAGACACAAATAAATCTCGAAAGTTAACATAATTTTCGTTGACACGCAAATATAACACTTGAAATACTTCTGGATTTAAAAACAAAGTGGTTTACACTACTCTGAAAATAAACGGCTAGTGATTGTGGATAAATGTCTTCTGTTGTTATATTCATTTTACGAGATGGACTTTTTGGTATAAATAATAAGATAGGATGTTACATAACGATCATACACAAGAAGTAGTTAATATTAAAACAAATAAAATGATCAGAATAATTAATTTACGATTTTTCGTTTAAGTTTCATGAATTCACGTTTTCCATGGTTCCGATAGTTTTCACGAACATGCATTTTCTCAATACGAATTTTATACTTTAATCGTCGTATACTGGTTTTAGAAAGGAAGCGAATAATACTTGAAAATAATATGAAAGGAAGAGGTTTTACACTTCATGGTGAATTTTACGAGGGAAGCTAAAATACTAAATCGTTTCGGAAACACCACTAAAATCCAGGAACCATACAAATTCACGCAGAACTGTACAAGAAAAATGAAAAAAGAAAACGAATTCTGTTTCGATACAAGTTACTGTTTCACGGAGTATTTCCCAACGGAAATAAAAAAGCAAAAATACACAGAATTTTACGAACGAGAGCTGAAATAATCGAACCGTTTCGAAAATGTCAGTAAAATCCAGAAGAGCCAAATTCCACTTTACAAATTCCTCGGCATATCTCATCTTCAAGACAGCCTAAATCTTATTCCACGTTCCTCTTCGCGAGACGTGGCGCCTGCAGGCTTGCGAGCAAAGGCTTTGCGAGAATGCCGCGATGCCTAGAAAGAGAGAGAGAGAGAGAGAGAGAGAGAGAGAGGAGACTAATTACAAAGGTATCTCACGGAGACTCGGAGGAAGGAAACCGGAAACGCGGGCCACTTGCGCGTTTTTCGCCTGGATCCATCAGTCACGGGCCGTACTCTCGGCGACGTTATTCTCGTGGAGGACGTGACCGGTTTCCCTGAGACTTTGCCACTTTGCGAGAAGCCGGAGAATAATGGTTTCGGCTCGAGGAATCAGCACTGCTGGTAAATAACATTCTCTGGCCTGTCCAATTAATTACGTTGCTTGCAATATTGCTCGACGCAATACTCGACTCGGTGTAAATCTTCCTTCTGAACGAGAGGGGGGGAGGAAGGGGAGAAGAGGGTTATTGATCGTACTTTTGTTTCGCTTCATCGTTGAACCTTTTTCAAGAGGTGGGGGTGAAAATTGATGGACATTCGTCATGTTGAGGTTGAGCTTCGATTGGCGCAGTCTCGTCACTATAGGAATTTCTCGTGGCTTTTATTACGCGAAGCGAGATTGATGATGACGAACGATGTCATTTTAGGTTTGTGGTGAAGCTGTAAAATTTGTTTGGTTGGTATTTGATTTCTTTTTTTTTGTTAAATTCTTTATGTTTCTTTTTTCTTTTTCTTTTTCTTGGAATATTCGTCTCAGAGCAAATGATTTTTTAACCACGAATTTACTTTGGTTTCATTCAGTTATTTCGTTTTCATTAATTCAGAGTTAATCAAGTTCAAAGTTGTACAATCGAGTAGGCAAAATCGATAATCGATTTAAATTTCAAATTGACTTTGAACTTTAAATAATTATTTGCTGCACGTTCGCTAAAAATTGAGAAGCAGGAACTTTCATTAATTGTTGATTTACTACTTCATTATTCAACAGTATTTACTGGTGTACTTTTGAAGGAATTTCAAATTGACTTCGGACTTCAAATAATTGTTCACTGCATCGTTCATTGAAAATTGGAAAGCAGGAATTTTCATTAATTGCTGACTTGACTGCTTTGTTATTCGACAGTATTTACTGGTGTACATCTGAAGGAATTTCTTCGGGGAGGGAATTTCGCTAAAATTCTGCCGGTTGCAGACTCATTAATCTTTCTCTCATAGAGCATTCTATGAAATTCATCTATTCTTGGCTCTACCAGTGGCCTTCCATTAACCTTGCGTTTGTCAGTTCTTTCGTCGAGCAGCCCCTCGCGAATTTCTAGACTCGTTCGTCATTTCTTAAACACTGACTTTGCCGACGTAAATCTTTTCTTCAGCTGTAGATTAATGTTCCGTTGGTGCCGAACATTCTAATACTCGTTTCTTATTCGTGAGTTTTCACTAATAAAAACTTCTCTCAAAATCATAATTAATTATCTGCTCTTTGATACTTACAGCCAAAGTTATTGCTCCTCTTTTTCTTAAAAGATCTTGTTAATAAATAATTTTTCGTTTGAAAAGAATGAAGTTCATTTAGTTCAAGAAAATAAAACAGTGAAAGAGAGGATGTAAAAGTAATAGTGATGCTGGAGAAAACATA
Source organism: Heterotrigona itama (assembly GCA_903986555.1). Classification (NCBI taxonomy): domain Eukaryota; kingdom Metazoa; phylum Arthropoda; class Insecta; order Hymenoptera; family Apidae; genus Heterotrigona; species Heterotrigona itama. Next base: position 28,086 of record CAJDYZ010011997.1, read on the forward strand.
TACGTTGGGTACGATAACAAATATAATTCTGCATGTAGTCATTCTAATCTGTAATTCATATAATATTTTAGACGAATTAAGTAAGATTTGTGTTATAATGTTAATATATATGTATATACTTCTTAATAGTTCTTTTTTTAACTTCATTAATTTACTAGCTTTTTTTAAAGAAGCGCTCTCCACACATTCCTTTTATCTTCAATCACTTACGTGACCTACTGAAATGCTACTTTTTAATCACAAAGTGACGCTAAAATCAGAAAATCAGCAAAAATCTACTTGTCAGGTTTCCGTTCTGTGATGTTCAATTATAGAACGTAGATCCGTGGAGAACGTTCCTTCTTGCACTTTGCGGATTGTCAAGCGTTCGCAATCCGCGGTGATCAGCCAGGCAAAAAGAAAAAACGGAGCAGACGGTGTGTCAACTCCTTCAGTCATTTTTTATTAAATTCTGAGCTTTCGTGGTACAGTGTCAGTGGAAATTTTCCGCCGAACAGAATCGTGAGCTGTGCTGTTCTAATGTAGACTCGAGGGGTCTGGCTGTTTCTTTGGAATTTTTTTTATCGAAACTGTTTCAGCTTCGGGCATTTTAAAGACAATGTCTGACATCTTTTGTCACAGTAGGTTAGGGTATTATTTCAATAGAATAATTACTTGAGTAATACACCATTTCACTAAATGTTATTTGAAATTAATTTTGCGTCAGTTTATTTGAAGGAATGATATTTCATTATGGTAAATTCTAAAGTAAATTCAAAGAATAATGTTTGTTCCTTAATTATTATTTCCCTAGCATTATTCCATTATGATCATAATCATCTCTCGTTATAATAAAATTTCGAACAAAAGAACAGAAGAAAATTTATATGACACACGTAATATATATATATATATATATATATATATATATATATATATATATATA
>CAJDYZ010011997.1:76344-129824 GCA_903986555.1 Heterotrigona itama
CGAGTTCAACTCGAACTAGAAGATGCAAACTTGGAAATTTCTCGATGCTTTCTAAATCTTTCGCGCAATTACGCCCCGAAGAACGCCTCGTCGATGCACGTCCATTAACTTGAGGAGAGCCTCGTCGAGCCGTGTAAATCGTCGTTTCGCTCATTAACAAGTGTGCTCGGTGGCGCGAATCATTCCATTCACCCTCCAACACACAGCCGAGGTGGTAGCGTGCACGTTTACGAAACGGTGGATGCTGATGCAGGCATCGTTCGGTGCACGCTGTTCTATGCAACAGGAACTTAAGTACCCGTGATTAGAGTTCCCGCGGGAGCGTGCTAGGGGCTTAAGGCGTCCGCAGGTACACGATTATATATGCCCAAGTACATATTTCCCACGCGTATGGTTTCTTTACGAACTGCTAGATGAGTTTACGGGGCGGCTAATGAAATTATTTCTGGTCACCGAGCGCCATAATCGTGTCAGGAGAACTTTCCACGTTTCTGTGCCGCGACAAGGGCCATCCGGCTCCGGAACGTTTTCGCATGGCTCTTTGCGCTTCTCTCGCAGCGGCCCAAGCCCACCGAAAGATAAATATTTGCGAGCTCTCCATTACGCTTTATGGAATATTTTTTGCCCGTCTCTTACCCCCTCCTCCCCTCCCTCCCTCTCTCTCTTTCTCTCGTCTGCGCGACAACACCGCGTGTAATCATCGCGATCTTCTCTCGGCCGCTTGGCGAATTTTGCCGGGCCCGCGTTCCGAGGAACCCATCCGTCCGTATATTCTCTTTCACCCTCTTTCGTTTCCATTCGTCCACCTTTCTCCCTTTTCCTCCTTCCACCTCTCGCCGATGATATTCATTTCTCGTCGAGTTCGAGCATCCTTCAGAACGCCAGATTTCCGCGGATATCGCGTCCAGCGAGACGTGTTAATTTCCTCGGTGATCTTGTAAATTTCTCGCTTTCTCGGTCGTAATCTCGAGATCCGACGGTGGTACTCGAGAGAGAGAGAGAGAAAGAAAGAGAGAGAGAGGTGGTGGTGAAACGCGCGCGAAGAAACTGTGAAGAATTTCGACAGAGGAGGGACTGTAGCAACTTTTACTACCCCCCGCGATAACTTCGTTGTCCCCGTCGGCCCCCGCGTACCGGATAGATCCGATTTCGCTCTCTTCCTCGAAGGCGAACTGCCTTAGCCTTTGCTTCCGCGTCTAATCAGAAAACGAAACAAATCTCAAAGGGATGCGCGCTGCTCCGGCCGCGGCATAGAAAGCGCGAGCCCGAAACTTTCCGACAGAGGGTGAGACGGAGCGGGAGGATCAGGGAGAGAGAGCGGTATCGAACTTCTATCGAGAAAACGTTCCGCGCACTTGATCCATTTACGGGATGAGCTCTCTTTGGCGTAGGTAAAAATAAGAAATCGATGGGAACGCGCGGGGCTCCTTTCTTCCTCTCCGCTCCTTCCTTTTCTCCCCCTGCTTCTTCGTGTTCGCTCTCGCCTCGCCGATCTTGCTCCGTTCGTGTGTAGGCCACGTCGAAACTCCAACAACGTGCTCGGAACGATCCGTGCTACGTCACGGAAATAAAGACTGTTCGAGCAAACGATAACGGCAACGGAGAAACAACAGCGGGAAAGCCGCACTCTGTAATTCAAGGTGCACACCCGCTCGGATACTCCAATCGTTATTGTCATCGTTGCCAGTCGCCATAACGTTATTATTCTTGGGCGTCGTTAGAAAACGAAAGGGGACCGCCGCACAGGAATAATATTATCCCCAAGCTTCCTGCCTCCCTTTTCTTCGTATCTTTCCTTCTCTCGTCTCTTTTCCCTCTTCTTCCTCTTTCTCACTGCCGAGCAGTTTATTAGATCGAGTTTAAAGGATTTGCCCGCGTTTGCATTTCATTTTTTTTCCCCCCCGCTTGTTTCTTTTCTGGCAATTTTAATAATTTACATTATTGTGTGTGTGTGTGTGTGTGTGTGTGTGTGTGTCGAGATTCTCGAGGTTCAAAGTCTCTTTGGAGAATGTTTTCTGATAGGGTTTTCGGAATTTTTTCGCAGGGTTTGAACACGGGTGTAATAAAGTATCCAAAGTTTTCAACGTGGAAAAAAAAGAAGAAGGTTGACAAGGCGAATCGATCAATTAATTTCACCCGGGAGTATCACGAGAGCGTGTACCAGAGCGAGCCATCCACTCCCGCCTCGTTATTCGCGAAATATCCCGCAAGACATATTACTCCCTTTTTTAATCTTTCTCTGGGCTCGATGCGTCCCGCTCTTTATCGCGTCGTATCTCTTCGGGTGCACGCATTGTGCTTCGCATTACAATATTGCGAACTGCCGCGGTGTGACCGAGAGAGAGAGAAGCGAGATGACTTGAAAAAGCCAGAGAGAAACAGCGAGCGTAGAATATAGAAAAAAAGAGGGAAAGAAAGAGAGAGAGAGAGAGAAGAAACGAGCGACAAACAGAACGAACACGTTGTTCCCGGAGAACGTGTAGGATGAGTAATGAAACGGTCAGAGACAGAGGTTCTCTAATCCCGGTGGATATAAGATGAAATCGTTCAGGGAGAGGATAACGGCCGGTAAACCGCCGGGAAAGCAAAGAAAATCCGTGATCGTTACTACGGCAGCATCGCCATCGTTCTTAGATTAGCCTTCGACCAAACGTCGAGGATATTCCTTCCGTCACGCGAGAAGCTTCGAACGCGTCCCGCGAAAACTTGGGATTCGATGCTGGAAGAGGAGAATTGTCCGAATCCTCCCCACCCTCCCCCCCCCCGATCGAATCGATCTCGTCGAATCGAGATCGTGTTCAAACGCTTCATAGATTTATATCTCGCGAACGAGACACGTTTTGACGCGACGATCGTAGAAGAGAATATATCCTCCGCGTCGCGTTTCCTCCTTGAAGCTTTCTTAAACGCTTGAATAAACGTGCCCGGCATTAGCAGCGAGTTAACCGCCAACGAGTTGAACATGGGGGGGGAGGGAGGGAAGAGAGGGCGAAATTATAGGTAGCACGGCTGACAAATCGACGACAAGCAGCAATCCGTGGATTCAGCCTCGGAGGACGGGGGAGGGGGAGGAGGAGGGGAGACGCGAAATTTTGTGGCGCGCTCGTTGAATCAACTTAATTAAACTCCTTAATCCATTTCTATAACGTCTTAATTTCGTTTCCCAACGAAACTGCCGAGTTTCTGCCCCGCGAACGGCGGGGAACTTCTTCTTCAGTTCAGGCGTATTCGCGTGTCAGTTTCCGCATTAGGATTCAACAGCGACGAGAGCGCTCGCTCGGAAAATGAAATATCGTTTCGCATGGAAGCCAGATTAACCGGTTATCGATCTTGGTGTTGCCCAATGGGCGACGCGTTTGCGAAAGAAAGAAAATAAAGATTTATTTATCCAGCCTGTTCTCAGTTATTTCGTGTCGTCTGTGAACGCGAACAGTGAATAAAGCAGTCCTTATTTGTGCGCGAACGACTCTGAGACTTGACCTTCGAATCGTGCACGCTTTGCACAGACGTAACCTACTTGAATCTGAGACGCGACTTAGGCTTTATCGCTTATTCGTCATCTGTTACCGATCGTGTGTTGTTCAATCGCCCAACTAATCTTCGATTGTCCGCTTCAAATCTCGCGCTGCGACGAACGTGCGTACGTCTGGCCGTGATAGACACGATCTACTCGAACCTAAATCTTGGCGAGAACTAGCGCGTATGGTCGATCCATTGAAACAAGTTCAACGCTTGATACGCGAACAGGTTCGTGGCAAAGATATTTAACTCCTTCTCTACTGTTGATTATATACTATAGTCGCCCGACAAATGTTATTGACAATAATTGCAACAAGAAAGTATTGGATCACACGCAAGATGTATTCTAATTCAACAATTACATCTTCCATATATAGTCATATACTATTTAAACGTGATTATTTTACAATTATTTCATTAATCTTTTAGGCACTATGCGCCACTATAGTGGCTCACTCTAATAGCTCACTCGCTCACCGTTCGAATCAAATGATCGTTTTTTTGCCTTCACATCGATTTATAACAGCGTTAACAATATACAGACAGAATACACAGTCTTTGTTTTTGATACGCCAGTGTCAGGTATGAGCTGTTGCTTTTCATTTAAATAAATATACCATTTGCTCTTAATATACCAGATGCTCTTTTTAAAGTATGTGTATCATATCTTTGAGAAAAATATTAATTTAATCATCAAGAACTTCATTCCAATGTACTCGCGTAAAGAACAGCATTGTCCATCACACATTGCAGTGCTGTATCGTTTGCACGTAACAACTCGCGTTGAACTCTGCCGTACAGAGAAACCCGGCCGCGCAAAATTCAGCCGTGCCTAAGAGGTTAAAATGAAAAGATGTGGTAATAAATGATAAATCGGAAAAAGACACAAATATATAATGTGTGGAAAACATAAGACACATTACGAATGCAAGAACCAGGATTGTGTATTGACCTATGTTTCGAATTGTACTATACCATCATCCATAATGATAAACCTTATATTATTAGATGTATCATTACTGAAATGAAGCTTAAAGTTACTGTTAAATTTCTAGTATATGCGCTAACAATTCAATACGAATAAATAGATAATATTGGTTTAATATGTAGTGCAATCCAGTGTTTTGATCGTTTCAACATACTTTCCGAGAAATGCACGCCGTTCTCAGTGACGGTTGCGGTTGAAAGTCTGCCGTATCCAAGAGGTTAAGGAATCGATCATTTATTATATTCATTTTTTTTTCTTTTTCATCATGCATATCGCTGAGCAATTTCATTTTTCTCGAAAGTATCGGCCGGAGCATTTACACGGGATGACGCGACAATTCGTTAACACGCGAGTCTCTCGGGACGGTTTAACCGATGTACATTGCATAACTTCCGTATCATCGGCGTAACTGCGCGTTCCGCAGTTCCATTCACGTGTCTCTCTCTCTCTTCTTCTCTTTTTCTTTCTCCTCTTCTTCGGTTTCTCTTCCATCCCTTCCTCCATTTCATCTGTTTCGTCGCGTTACTTCCGCCTCGGTACCTCTGTTCGTTAAATATCGGCTGGAGCAGAAGGTCGATCAAAGAACGGCGATTAAAGATTCTGAGAATCGAGCGAATTCGCATCGCGAGGTTATGAAACTTTCAAAGAAATGAAACCGGATCGCAGAATAGAGTTAAACGCGGTATTCCCTCCCTGTTTTATGAACACTCGACGGCCGCTCGATGGAAACGGCGAATTCTCGCCGGAAATTCAACGAGCGCTCTAGCATTTATTATTCTATTTATTGTAATGATTTAGGTCGCATCGCGTCTGCGTTAATACGATTGAAAGTGTCCCTGTGTTTACGGGCACGCTAGATTATGGCTGAATTGACTGCACGTTCACGCAGTCAATTCAGGTTAATGATTTCACTGTAACGCTTCGTCACTGGACTCGTCGCTCTCACACGCGGTGTAACGCGATCTAATTTTCGGCCCGGTAATAGCCGCGGCCCCGGATTTGAATTTGCATATTTCTCTACTTTCAGTATCCCGGGATCTCCGTCGGGCACGCGTTGGAAACCAGCGTGAATCGTCGTCGAAAAGAAAAAGAAAAAAAGAAAAAAAAGAAAGAAAGGAAAAGGAAATGATAAACAGTTTATGGAACCTGTTCCTTCTCTCCTCGCCACGCGTTTCAAAGCTGAGGGTCGTGGAACGAAAAAAAAAAAAAAAAGAAAGAAAGAAAGAAAGAAAAAAAAAAAAAGAAAAAAGGACGGATCAAAGGATAAACTTGCTCTTGTGAATAGTTAGAGGGCTTTCGCCTAGTTTAATGAAAATGACCGCATCTTGTCACCGTGTCTGACAAGCGCGCGCGTGCGCGCACGTCTGGATTTACATTTCGGCGTATAAAAATGTGACAGAGAGTAGTCGGCCATTGGCGTAGCATGCGCGAAAGCACGAAAGCCACCATAAAACACCGACGCTGTACATCTTCCCGTTCTCCGATAGTAGTTACTCGTGTCGTATATTTCTCGCTGCTACTGCTGGTTGCACTCTTGTTTCGCGATCGGAGAGTCAGAAAGAAGACCGGCGGTTGAAACTAAACGAGCTGCCTACACAGCTGGGATGCAGAGAGTGTCACGACTCACTCGATAATCGTTCACATAGCATTATTCAAATTTCGCCTACCGAGTGCATTTCTATTCGACGTGCGCCCTATAAATCGCGTACACACGACTCGCGTACATCGATCACCGTCGTCGTAGAAACTTGCGGCTGCTACGTGAATTTCGCTCGGCTTACGAATTGTTATGATAGGGCAGATAGGCCAGCCGCTCGGAACTCGAATGGAAAACTCGAAAGTTAATGCCGGTTATTTCCATGGCCTAGATATTGCACTCGGTTGTTCGAGTATGTACGGTATGTACGTTTGGAAGCGTACGCGGATTTGCTGGCGCAGGGCGAGATTAGTATCGAGATATTTCGTATTGCTGTCGCGTGTCGCGGGCGAATTGAATTTTAAATGAAAGAAAAATAAGGAAGGACAGCCTTGAACAATTTTCGCCGTTTTCCCACGCCACTGTTCGCTCAACGGACTACAAAAGTATACGGGCCTGCACATCAAATGTATGAGCAAGATCGTCGTGAAAGAAACATTTCACGCTGATTACACTCTGTCTCCGAGCGTGGCGCGATGTTAGCCTGCCCTTCTGATCTGCGAAGAGTTGCTCTTTAGGAATATTAATCCGAGAGCGCCGCCTCCTTCCATTGAACTTTGTAATTGATTCTGCTGCCGAAACGAGATAGGACTAGCCTTCAGTCGTACAACAGGATTTGCGGAATTTGGAATTGAATACTTTTCGCCTTTTTCGATCTTGTATAAGCTATAGCTTGAATCAGCTTTGCTTAATTTATGGACGAATTTATGAACAATCTGCCGTTTCTGAAATATCTCTTATTGAATTGATCGTCTTTAGTTTCGTCGATAAAATTGGTCGAAAGAAACACTGTTTTGAATTTGAAGGGACTCGTTGCCAAACTCTTTGTTGGCAAAAAGGGAAAGAAAAAAAGAAAAAAAAATCACTTGAAAATATCCACGAAACGATCGATCGATAGGTAAGCGAATAAAGTTGAGTAAAGGTTAAGACAGATTCGCAGGAATAAATCACTTACGAAAGTGCGATCCTTGGAAGCGAAAGAACAGGAACGCGCGATGCATCTCTACCTAGGTAGAAATAATTTCTTTTTCGGTGTCGTCAAAGGATAGGGAAAAAAAGAAAGAAGGCAGAGAAATAAAGAAAATGCGCGTCTTCGCTCGAGCGTGGAGTTTCATTGATGTTGCATTCTGCTAAGAGCTTCCGCCGTTCCTTGACGGGCGAAACTAAAGGACGGACGAGGAAAATAAGCTGCCGTCGGCTGAGGATTTTGTTCATTTGCGGCCTACATTACCAAAAAGCCTTATTCGCGCGTCTTATAGGCGCGTCGCGTCGCGTCGTTAGTTCTCTCTGTTTGAAAAAACGTGCGTCGAGTCGCGTCGAACCTTCTGAAGGAACGTTCGTCTCCGAATTTCAATATACCTTATTGCACGATTCCATACGACGTCGCGCTGGATATATTCTGGAAATATTCGTTCCTCAAGCACACACTTTGGCGCGAACTTTTGACAGCGATCGATTCTTCCATCTGTTCCATCAGTATTCCACGTATCGGAGAAACCTGTCGATCAGTTTTCTGCCGCGACACGCTTCGTTCGACGTGCACCGTGCACAAACGCTCAAACGCTGGAACAATCAATTTGCAGCGTTGGATTTGCACGTGGCTGGCGGCACGACTCGAGCTGCGATTCGAGCTTTAAATAGTTCAGCAACGGAAGTAATTAGAGGATGATGCGAGAGACGTAAGGAGTCGGTTCTTCGACAGCGGTCGGGCAAAGGCACGGTTGAGCGAGGATTCCGCGCGGATCTTGGCCCTGCTCGCTTCTCGCTCAACCGAATTTCGACGGCCGGGGAAAAGTGTGTATATGTTCGTGGGGTGCCCGGCGGGCACGACACGAACCTGCAGCAGCACAAGATATTGCTACTCTGTGGCGGTTAGAACACTTTCTGCAGCTAGAGCATTCACAGTCAAAGGCAATTGCTTGTTTATAGGCAGTATCCAATCTACATTGGGAGGGTGAGAGTACCCGACGCGGAGGTCGAAGGAGGGGGGGGGAGAGGGGAGGAGGTGGGCTAGATGGTGGTGGTATAGCTTGCTACAGGTGCTTGAACAAACAAGATGTAAATTCGCTGCGGCACGGACCACGGAGGAAGCAAGTAATTAGATGCGTTGTTGCGGGGTCCACCTTTGAACTCCTGCTCGGTATTAAGGGCACTGTTCGCCCCCTTCTCCGCGTGCCCGAGTTGCCGCCCTCATCATTCCCCTCTTTGGGGCTGACTGTGTTCCCTTCGCACAAACGGTGCAGCACACGCACCCCGAGCCTTTATACTGGCTTCGGGTTCCCAAGGTTCGAGGTTACGTTTCCGCGCGCGCACGTCCACGTGCTCGATCGTGCGACAACAACACGTAAGGATACACAAATCTCGATCGGAGATGGGCCGCTCTGTCGCTGCACGTTGGACCCGGGCTATTGTGCGATGAGAATAGCAGCCAGTTTATTGGTGTTTAATAGCACTGATTGCACGAACATTGCACCACGTACGTTTACCGGGCTCGAACGCCCAATTTCCAGAACTTTAATAATCGTCGATTGCAATATAACCAACTTTCTTAACTAATTACAATTTTTCGCGTTGCGAAACGCGGTCCGTATTCTTGCAACAACGTTAAGCGACTGCAAGATGAGATTGAAGATTCATCGAACGGAAATCAAACTTTCGTTCCATTCGTGGTACTGTTCGTGGATAATTTTCATCTCATTCTGTTCTCTTCCTCTCTCTCTTCGTTCTTTATTTTCTTCCGCTTGAACGCGTCCCAGACGCAAAGAACCACCAGAATTCACTGAACAGAGTGTATCACGTTTGTCGTGAGAATGTCGTCTGCCCGCCGTGACTTATGAACGGGCGGTCGTATTTGGAAGAATCGTGGCGGTTTATATGTTTCAACCGGTCAGCTTTATCGGATCGAAGTTGTAACGGAAGGTGATGGAAGCCTTGCTAACAAAAGGATTCCGTTGGTTCAACAAGACCATCGTATCCGTACCCTCTCGGCTCTCGTCGCTTTTTACCTTCCAACCCGCCCAAGTGTAAAATCTTTTCTTGACTCCTTATCGGTTGAGCCCGGAGGGGGAGGGAGAAGAGAAGGAGAAGAAAAAAGCCGAGGGGTAGGTGGAAGGGTCTGTAAACTCGGCGGAGTAGCGGGCAAAGTCCCTGAGGTAGCCTCCACTTCCAGTATTTACTGCGTCCGAGGAAAAAGCAACGGCGCTACGGCCGGAGGAAGATCGTGGCCGCTCCTTTAGGAGGCAGCCTTCCTTCACCTACTCCTCTACATTTTCCCACGTCCTCCTTCCTCGTCGACGGCGAGGTGGGTCAACTCGGCAATTCGAGCACTGTCTGTGTTCCTGAATTAAATACCCCATGAGGGACATATGTTTACGAGCCTCTCCCGCCCTTTCGGGAGTGAGTTACTCCTAGATCAGTGCTGTGTTCGCCACTCGACTCCCCAGAGCTGGGATCCCTATTCTGCAAGAAAGAATATAATTGCAACGGCTGGTAACATGTTTACGAAGTTTCTTTGTTGCCCTGTTAAACATGCATTTGCCAGTTGAGGCCGCGGCACGAAGTGGAAAAATTACCTGGTGAAGGGTAATCCGATTTTCATTGTAAATGTAAAAAAAAAAAAGAAAAAAAAACGAGGTTCTTTATTATTTCCAATATCAGAATGATTTTCAATTCGAACGTAGTCGTATATTAAAAATATACAACTGAAGCTTCGAGCGCAAAAAAACACGGCCAATGTGGAGCGTTCTTCCATAAAAAATTCTGCTTTATTTTCGTTATTTGATCCACGCGAATATTACGATACCACGTTATTGCACCAAAAATTATTAACGAAAGAGAGATTGAAGCGGATTTAGAAAATCGCGATATGTTAAAAGTTCTCTCGAGTCTAACATTCATCATTCGAATTTTTTAATATTTAGAAAGCACGAAGGCCGATCCGATACCTTATCTGAAGATAGTGTCAAACGTGTGACTCGTTTCAAAGGTTGCGTTTCGTTCTTCTCATACTCGTTCGTTGTGTCATCGCCTACAAGACGAACGAATTTTGACTCTATCCTATTTAAGTAATTGATGACTTCAGTAGGAAGTTGTGCGAAGAAAAGTAGACTACGGAGCTTCTATCACCTTCGCTACTTACAATGGGTATGTAATGAGTGTCCCACGGGTGATTGCGCATTCTGAAGCGACAATTACAATCCTGAGAAGACTGACGATAAATTGTTTCCGCGGAACGAGCAAATCACTCCCGATTCGTTGACAAATCTGAAACTAAATTTTACACTTGTGAACTTTTATTTTACATTTAAACTTGAAATTGCATCTGTTGCTGGAAAATGACGACAAAGACGATCGAAGAATGATATATATTTGTTCAAATTAAGAGATACATTTTTCTAATTTTTTGAAATAATCCCATATTACTTCATACCTACATTATACGAAAATATTAATGAACGAATGAAGTATTTTTCATAAATAATATGTCGGTAACCTATTGTACGTTTTATTCTCTTCGTACAATCCTATTTCGTTAATAAAATGAAGCTTATAAAAAAAAGAACAGCGGAATACTAATTTTCGAAATTATATGGAAAAAATGGTTATCTACCTACAGTGCATTACGTTCGCGTAAATTTCATTTTAATATTCTTTATTCAGATTAAGAGAACGCGAAATTCGATATGTTCTCGAGTTTCTTTAGTCGAAACTGGAATTAGTTAAAAAATGGAAATAATCTTTGACAACGAAGAGAGAAATATTAGAACGAATTTAAATTAAATTGTAAGTTTTGAAACATCGCGAACGATCACCACAATCACGGTATAATTTGCAAATTCTATTATCAAAACGTCTCCTGCTGCATAATACATAGTATCGTCTGAAATAAGAACTCGATGCTTGTTTCAAAACTCTAATATTAGAAGAAAAGAGTCGCAAACAATTGCAATATTAAGATCAGCATTGCAAAAGAAAAATATTCTCGCGGATAAAATTCTCAGATAAAGAGTAAGGAATGTCCTAAATAAAGGAATAATGATATTCCAAAAGGAAAATCCTCTAGTAGATAAGTAATAAAGAGATTCGCGAGATTTAAATTTAAATTGTACGTATTAAAAAATTGATAAGTCTGCTTTCTGTGGAAGAAAAATAAATCTGCAGATGGACACGTATGTGTTTGCATTCACCCATGCAAATTTATATCAAAGTTCAAAATCAATGAAAACTTGTCGATGTTCTCGGTAGTCGGTATTTTGAATATTTTAAAATTTATAAGACTAGAATATTGGATGAATATCTGCCATTGTTTCCCGCAGCTTTGTTCAAATCTTCAATGGCAGAGTTCATAGAATTGTCGGAGAGAGAGAGAGAGAGAGAGAGAGAGAGAGAGACGCGTATAGCGGAGGATTTAATTCATTTCAATCTATTGCACGAGAAAATAAAATCTCTCCCATTATCTCTTTCTTCGTTTACAATGACAGTCTGACATTTGTATCCCGCTTGAAATACGACGATTCTTCGTCGACACAGTTCGCGCGTTTGAAATAATTCGAAAGATGTAAGGTTGCCAACGGTTTACCAAATAAGTTTCATTTAATCAGGCCGTCGTCGTGCCTCCTTGCCTCTTCCGTTTTTACAAGTTTCTCACGCGTGAAAAAAACGTCATCGTGAGAAAATAGAATTCTCTGCACCGCGGCTTCTCCGGTGCCTCTGCATTACGTACATAATTAAACTCGGAGAAGACGAGGAAAAATCGTGTATCGGGAGATTCGAAACGGAGAAAGGGCACGTTCCGCAGGAGGGAATTCCTTGAACGTCATAACGAAGGCCCTTGAACATTCACGGAGGCGTCAGACAAACGAGCATGGCGAAAGAGCTTGCAAAATGCACGCAGCACCGGAATATACCGAACTATATCAAACAGCACGACGGTTAATATTGGATTCTGTTGGAACGGGAACGAACGCAAGGGTCGAACGTGTTTCTCGTTAAGTGAAGCAATTACCCAGACCTATCTGTTACTTATAACAGCGTCAGCAACCACTGCAGCCCTTTAGTTTTGAAGACTGTCTCAGCTTTACGTCACAACCTGCACAGTTCGGCATTTTTCGCCCCGTGTGAAATTTCCTTCTCTCTCTCTCTCTCTCTCTCTCTCTCTCTGTTCTTCTTCCGTTCATGTCAGTTGTAGCTCGCGTCACGGTGGTATTAGTTTCACTTTCGTAGCTACGTGACGCGACGAAGTCTTCCTCTATGATAAATAATCCGTCGGACGATGAAAAAGCATTAGCATCCGCCGTTCCTATCGCTCTTTCTTCCGGTTATACAAATAAATGGATCATTCCGAGTGAAATGCCAGCGAGGAACGGAAACTCTTAACGGAACGATGCCCGTCAGCTAGATTCAATTATTACATTTATTCAATTCCGCCTCCCTCACCCCCCCCTCCCACCTCCTCCCTCCATCTGTAAATTATCGTTGCGGAACGAAGAAATTGGTTCGCAGCTTGCCAATTTTTAACCGTGGCTCGCGTCAATTTTACTTTACGCGACGCTGCACTCGATGCATCGATAAACTTGTAAATAATTAACGAACGCCCGCTCCTTCCCCCATCGTTAACATCCACCCCTGTTATTGATTCTTCCTATTAGGCGGCGTTCCCGCGAAATTCGTTATACCTACGCACAACGTTGCACCCGTTCACGAGACCATCGCGGGCTCGTCGCTGCCCGAGAAATAATTGCGATTCTTTCCCGAATTTCTTCCACCAGCGACTGCCGATCCCGCTGATTTCTAACTAAGCCAGACGATTCGTCCATTTCGTCTCAACTGCCGGGAGAAAGGGAAAATCTTCTCGTTTTTTATATGTTTACGAGTACACTCTATAGAGTTTCTTATATTATGTATCGTCGAGCAGAGAGGATGCGTAGATTATTACGTACGTTGAATGTCATTACCGAGGCACACGCAATTTTCCAAAGAGATACAGAAACGAGTAATGTAAATACCATTGTCCGTAGTCGAACAAGTTGGAGCAGGTCGAATTATTTGCGATCGTCAGTCGTGCGGAAGCTATCGAAAGCGTAACGTTCTCTCGTGAAATACGCGGTCGGTTGAAGTGCGTATTAACGTAATAAACGAGCAAATTTGTAGAAGTGAGTCGCGGGAAAAAGTTGAATCCAGTTGAAATTAAACGAAAAAAGGAAGGACAAAACGAAGAACGTAAAGTGATAGTGAATTTATTTAAAGGATAATTATGAGAGAAGAAAGAATTGTGTGCTGCGAGACAAACTGCAGGAAAAGCTGGACGTTGAAAATGTTTTCCAAAGAATTGTGAATATCCGAAACAACGAAAATCTTGGTTAAAGAGTATGAGCTGTGCCATTTGCAATTTGCAGAGAACCACGTTGTGTGAATAAAAACTGGTGAAGAGTCGTATTTATCGATGAAAAGACGTTCAATTTAGACGGATCTGACTCATAATTTAAGAAAGGAGAAACAAATTCTGAGTCGTCGAGCCATGAAAGGTGGCAGCATAATGATTTGAGGAAATATTAGTTACTAAGGTAAGATGAAAACAAAACTTATTACAGGAAAGTTAAACGGTAAAAAGTATGTTAAAAAAACGATAAGTACATTTTTCAACGTGAGAACGCGGCCGTGCACACTTTGCAAACGAAAAAATTCTCTGGACTTTATATTATATTATAGGGAATTATTGGGAGAATTTGGCGACGGCCGTATACCCTAATTCGCAAAATATTGAATTTAAAAAAAAAATGCCTTGTAGGAGAGCGGGAAGAATTAAAAATTTAAAAAACTATATAAATCTTTGCCTGAAAGAATGGCTACCGTTGTTAAATGCAAAGAAAGTCCTTTCGTTTCTATCCTCTGTTTTTCACTGAAATGTATCATTCTGACCTTAAAATGCTAAATATTATCATCTATTTTTTTTTTTTTGTTAAATGACACAAAATGTGTGTTACACAGTGACACAAAATTCGTGTTACTTGTACATGTTGATAAAAAAAATACGGAAGAATGCATATAAGGAAGATTTTATATCATTTTATGTTATTGATAAAAAGAAATTGAACAATGTTTAGAGCTGTTACAGTACATTAGCTGTTAGAATCTGGTCGATTTGGTGAGAACGATTTGTTTCGGCGTTTCGAACTGTTAAAATGTATCCAATCGACTCGATCGTGCGAGGAGGACTCGTGTGAAATTAGCGTTAGATTTTAGTAAGGACGTCAGGTTTCAGGCTGGCACGCGTTCTATGCGGAAACTACAATATATATATAGTGCCTTAGGTACACGACGCTTTGAATCTTAATTCGCTTTATCATCTTTAAGCGATCGAGCTCGTAAATTACAAACGCGAGAATTTTCTTTCGAGTCCAAGAATAAATCGAAATCGTTGTTCCACGGACGAGGTTCTTAGAAACCTTTCGATTCCATTGGAACTGAGACTAGTGCGAGGTAACCATTAAAAAAAATATTCGCAACGTCAAGCGTTTTTCTGAGCTTTTCAATTTTAGATAGCGGAGTCGATCGGGATAGCTGCCGAACGAATAATGTTCGAAATACACCGCTTCGAGATTTTCCCTCGTAAAAAAAAAAAAAAAAAAAAAAAACACAGAGGACTTGTAGATGTCACTTTAAACGAGGCAGAGATTCTTATTTAAAATTAGAAGCTTCTTAACCGAGGGAAGTTTCCACCCGTAACTTCGCCGATGATACTTCGTTGATTGTATTTCCTATAAAACTGTAACAATCGAGGCAGCAGTTTACGAGGTGATATAAAAATAATGGGTTAAACAGGAGTGGCGACGTATAATAGACCGCTTGACATTCTTTTGTCTCGTTGGAACAACCTATCTTCTTAGATCGTATCAGCTAATTACCTGGCAGCATAATTATTGACCGAGTTGGGGACGGTCCACGTGGTTGGCCGGTGTTTGCTGCATGGTCGAAAGTTTCCACGGCCTTGTCTCTGGTGGAGGGAACCTCGATGAACGGTTCCGAAATAACTTCGCACAATTTTTCGTCCGATAGCAGACGACAGCTTATTGCCGAGTATTCGTTTAAGCACACCGATCTCCGATCAACGTGTCTCAAACACTTCTCGTGACTTCCTGCACTGTTAACCCTTTGCACTATGATTTAAGTCGTGATGGCGCGTGCCATACTCACAATAACAAAAGTCGTTCGCCTGGTATATACATATGTACAAATGTTAGGAACAACTTGAAGCTTTAATTTTGTAAATTCCCTGAGATTTATTTCGTTGCTCGAAATATCGAGCATATTAAAACAACTTTGAAATCTGAAATTTTATTAAGCAGTTTAGTTTAGCAAGTAGTTCACTTTGAAACGTATGCATTGTCCGAGATCAATGTTTCAAGTTAAATATAAACATGTGAAAAACAAAAGTTCAGTCTTTCATAAGAGATACCAACGATTCATCAGTAAACAAAAATGATTTATTAATCTGGAAGCATAAATAATGTATCAGTGATACTTTATTTCAACTTCAAATAAATGCTTATTTTCTTTTCAGATAACTATATTGTCTTAAAAAGTCTAAATGTGGCCAAGATTAACGCTAATAATGAATCTGCACTATGAATCACGAATTTGACTCGATGTTACAGGTGAAAGGGTTAAGGCAATCCTACACACATTTCTAGACTTCATGATGCGGAATGCATGTTGCATGCAGCACAACATCGGTAAATCGGCAGGCAAATCTCTAACGCAGGTTTCACGAAACCAAAACCTAAACGTTGATGCATGCATCGTTATTATGCGAATTTTTAGCTCTTGGAAAATGACCTCTTACAGTTACGAACTGGTATCTTCGAGATCTCCTTGATCGCGGGCCATCGTCGATTCCCATCGTGAATTCCCTGGGAATAAAAAGGAGAGTAGGACTGCGAATGGTCCGGCGCGCCACGTACCACGGTGTAACGCATTGAAATAATGAAAACCTATAGATGAAGAAGCTCGAAATGGCTTTCGCGCTTTTTGCTCGTCTAATGAAAGTTCGTTCGGGCTGCAGCAAGGATCTAGCGGTGTGCGGGATATCGGTAACGTCGAGCGCTTTCTGCGAAAAGAGTGACGATCGATAATGAGCGGTTCCCGAGCATTGGAAGCGTTAAATTGATTTAAATCGCGGCAACGTGTGTAGCTAGAAAGGCAACGGAAGAGAGAGAGAGAGAGAGAAAGTTTAAATTGCTAGCTTTCCTGTTCGAGATATTTGTAACCCCATCGAGAAATCTCTGCGGAATTCTTGCGCGAATCTTCAAACAATTTCGTGTATTACAATAATTTGCCACCACAATTCGAGAACTCGTGTCATACCAACTATTGAATTATACAATTATCAAACTAGTTTCTTTTGTTTCTGTCCATTGTTTTTCACGAAATGTGCTGTCATTTTTGATTCGTTAAATATTACCATATTTCTATTTTTCCTTTCTTTTTTTTTTTAATAACACAAAATGTACTTATACGTGTTGATAAAACCACTACGAAAGAAAGATTTTCTTTCATTCGTTCGATAGAAATAAATTGAATAATGTTTAGATTCTGTGAGAAATTATATCCGTGTGTTAATTTGCTACTACAATTCGAACAGTAAGACACTCAATTCCTACTTTAACATCATTTGAATCAACTTCTTCGGCAAACTCCTTCATCCAAGTAACTCAGTTTCACTTGTTATTTAATTCTGCGGCAAAATTTCCAAAAAGAACGAGACAGTGATGGGATTCTCATCTCGCGGAACTGATCGTTAGGAAGTTGATCTAGGACAGCTACCTGTATCGATTGCGACCTCGTTAAATTACAGTAGATCACTTACGTAATTTGCTGTCTATCCGCATCTCGTATTAGAACATGCGCATCATGAACAGCCTTCGAGAATTTCCGCGAAAGCACCCGCGTTAGGAATGCAGACCCAACAATTAGCGTAGTAGCTGCCAGTTCAGCTCGTAGAATTTCGTCATTTTCACGTGAGCACGTGAGCTCAACTAACAATAAGATTTCTGTCATCTTCTTGTTCGAATGATCTGCCAATTACTACGAATCATCCTTCGCCTATTAATCATCTTATTCATATTATGCGCGAAATAGACGAGGAAAAGGAGTTTCGCGACGAGCAAGATGAAAGATAATTGAACGATAAAAAAAAAGACAGCAAAAAAGAAAAAAGAAAGCAAGACCGAATAACAAGAACGATTCTGTGACTCTGGATAAAGAAAATGTCTCTCAAAATTCTTGCAATTGGCACAGTTAGCATACCGAAAATCTGGGAATACTAATTTAGATAGAATTAATTAGAACAACAAAGCTAGGACTATGCAAATGTGGCACGAGCGTACACACGAGCATGTACGTATACACACGGCTGACGTATTAATATATATGTGTGTGTGTGTGTGTGTGTATATATATATATATAACCGTTATAACATCTCCGCACATAAATTAAAGAGCATCAAACAACCGATAGACGCTAAATTCTGAAACGCGATCGATACATTGGTGGTGTAACGTGCTACGGACACACATTTGCGTACGAATTTTCCCAATCGTGACTTCCTATGTTCTTTTCTCTTCTTCTCTTTTCCTCGGTCGTAGCCGGGGAAAAGTTGCTCGATCGAGTTACGTTATCAACAAGCGTGGAACGTACTCGGTTTCGCTTAAATCATCCTACAGCGGGGGGATTCACTTTCGAGATTTAATTGCAGACGAGTGAGAAACCTGGGCGCGTACGTCCTCCTCGTCGGAATTGAAAGCATCCGCGTCTGGTGCGGCGCGGATATAGATACACAGAGAGGAGGATGTCGTGGAGGAGCGTGGTGTAGAACACGTAGGAACAGCGGCTGCCTTTCTGTCTCTGCGCGCGCGTCGCGTGCTTACGCACGGGAGCAAGGATTACGTGTCACAAATTGGCATTAGCCGCGCGAACGTAGACAGAGAACCAGGTGTTCGCCGCGCGGTATTTCCAGAGAAGTGTCTCCGAGTGCTTCCAGCATACCTGATGCGATTTTGCGCAACGTTAAGGTTGAGCGGGCAATTCCGTGACAGGCAATTTGCCTCAAAAGGAAATAATTACGAGCAGGTTCCAGGTGATCGTCAGATCGAACTCGTTTTATCGACCGAGCGAGTGAATTTTCGACTTTGGCCGGATCGTCAGGGCGTGGTATCGCCGCATTACCATTCGCATATCGGAGACAGATTGTCGATTAACTAATCGTTAATCGAACGTGTTCGATTTTACTTGGACTCGTGGACATCGAAGGTTTCTCTTCGTAGTTAGCGCATTATCCCATCGGATGAATATGTAATGCTACTTTAAGTACTTGCAACGTCAGTTATAAACGTAATACATTTTCGCCGTTGGCCAACTTGGATCCTCTTCTTCCAATTAAACTTGGCAATCCCCTTGAATTTCTTCGCGCAACCTCTTCCACCCTTTCACGCGCCTCGCCTTTGCAAAGTGGCGTTACTTTGAAAAATTCCCTCCGTCTACGTTGCACGCGGTCGCGGTGCGTTGAAATCGCGCGTTTAGGTACTCACGATGTTCCATAATAGCGGGAACATTCGTAGAAATTCCATCGGCTGGACGTTTAACGGTGGACTAGAATTATGCATAAACCGGGCAGGAGATTCCGGCGAGGAGAGCCTCGCGAAACGACGAAATTCAAAGGAAAGTAGCGCCGTGGCTCATCTCACGCCGGAGGAACGTTATTATCCGAGTAGCATAAAGGGACCACGTATCCGTGTTTATACACAGTCGGATTACCCGTTATTCGGGTTACGTTGAAAATCGCGACAACGGCGAATTTTCAATGGCGGGTAAACGCCGCGATATCGCGCGGGCGACGACGTCGGGGCGGAACGACAGCCGCTTCCACGGCCGCGCGATATTCCTCGCGTCTCGTTTCGTTTCCTCCTTATGTGAAAGTTGCGTGAACAACGAGAACAACGTCGAGGAGAGAATTCTTCGGTAAATAGACTGTCATGGGCAAAAGAAAGACCCGCACCGTTATCCCCTATTGCTCGAACTCGCGACTCTGAACACTCTGAACAGCCCGAGACCCGGGGAAATGTTCAAAGCTGACGAAAAGCATCGATCACCGTGAAACTTCGCGTCGAGGAAATCTCCCCGTATACCGGCAGAACGCTGTTCCCTGTGCGAAAATAAACAAAGGAGATTTCTAGAAGCAATATTTTTTCTACCGGTATCGCTACTCACAGCTACTCCAACGGCGAGAGGAAATAAAAATGAGGGAAGAACGTTTGTCGCCGATCGATCGTTGCGGACTTGACGCACAAAAGAATGTCGAATCTTGGCCGAATTTTGTTTAATTTGAAGAAAAACATACACACACACACACACACACACACACTTAATTTAACGCGTGAAACTGGATTCTAGTACTGAGACGCGAATCAAAGATTGTGAAATTGCGAAAAGTATTTCTGCGAAGACGTGTAAAAACGAATTTTTATTCAGACGCGACTGAAAAGAAGACGTATCGCGATGTCTCGCGGAAGAAGCTTGCCTATAATTTATGATAACAATAATTTACGATCCACGGTCTACTAATTCTGGCAAAAATAGCAGCGCGGTTAGTTGATAGCCCCTATTCACTATAGCCACTGTCGCGGAGGGATTCCCGCGTTTATCGCGAGATACACGCGTCTCGAGGAGGTCTCGGAATTTTGTTTCGCCGGCGAGCGACTGCTGGCGAAGCGTTTTCTTCCGCGTGCTGGATATCAAGGAATTCCTTGCGAGTCGGTTGCGCTCGATCCGCACGGAGCATATCGGCCGATACGCGAACCGGCTGAGCGTGTTCCCGACATTGTTATGCCGCTATTATCGTAGATTGCGCTTCGAGGATGTTGCATCCTCCCTCCCCTCGCCCCTCCTCGAACACACGTCAGGATCTGACATTGAATCCCAATTTGGTCACTGCTGAAACGTTTTCGCACGTTTTACACCGTCAAAACTTCTATCCTCCTCTCTGCCTGGTTATTATTTTATTGCTGACGGGAAGGTTTGGAAGTTGGTTCGAGTCGAGTTTGAAACCGATCTGTACTCACCGTTATGAATAATTTATTTAATGTAAATATTGGCTCGTATAAACGAAGCAAATGATCCATGTGAGAATCAACAATTGCGAAAGCTTCTTTATTTACCGTTCATCCGTCATACGGCCATGCTGCTAAACATTAACGGCAATCAATAATCGCGTCGTTCGTTAATCGCGATTCTAGTCAGTGAGTTTGCAATAATTCTCTCTCACGCACGTGACGCACAATCGTTTTTGAAAGGGGGAGAGATGGTTGCCTCTGTCAATGTAGCGAGACAAACTATGGTCGGTCGAGGTGCAGAACTAACGAGATGGAAATATTTTAGCAACGCGCCCCACGCTGTTATATAACTATAATCATTTATAGCGCCTGCTATAATTCTCGGAAATGATATCGCCGTCGTTTCCTATTTTCGGAATTCGGCGCGTTTCCGTACGAAATTAAGAGGCACTCGTATTTTCGGCAAAAGCGAGAACGGAAAAGCGAGCAGCGGGTGGGGGAGGGGGGAGGTGAAAGGTTAGAATGAGCTTCAGCGGTTGACCTAGGCAACGCGATAAAAAATCGCGAGTCTCGCGGACGATGTTACGGTCAGAGTTTTGGAAAAAAAAGAAAAAAAAAAAAAGAAATTCAATTCAAAGCGAAGTCCGAGGTGAAGTAAATTTCTGCGCGAAAGTTCTTCGGAATCGCGGGCACACACAGTGAAACGGGAATCTAAATTAAAATTCCCAGGTAATTTCTTAGCCCGCGAAACTCATTTTCACTCTCGACTCCGGTGCACTTTCTCCGATTGTTTCGCGAAAAAAAAAAAACAAAGAGGGAAATCGCCGGGCGAATGAAAAGGGAGAAATGTTGGGCACGCGTGAGGACAAGGCCGGGTGAAAAATTTCGGAAATCTGGCGACAGTGGCGCGAGACGCGAGGCGCGAGGGGAGGGAAAAAAGAGAGCATTTTCGAAGGAGGCAGGCATCAAACAACCCCTACTGCCGGAATCGCAGGGTATTGCGCTCGCGCAAGGCCGGCGCGCGTGTCCGTGTTCACGGTATAGTATATACGAGGCGGGTAGAGGCAGTAGCACCGGCACCACCATCAGCACCAGCCAGCATTCAGCAGCAGTAGCCTGCCTCGTCGTGGCTGAAGGGGCTTCGGGATGTCGCACCACGAGCTAGTCAACCGCGGCGTGTCGTCGCGTTAACCGTCGTCCACGACCGTCGTTCAACGTTCAACGACCAACGTCGTTCAGTTCAGCGAACGCGGACCGGGGGTGCCGGCTGATCGTTTCGCGCGAGTTTTTCGCGTTCGTTGCTCGTTGTTCGTTCGCGCGGTTGATTCGTCGCGTGGTCCCGAGCCGACGGGGGACCCCGTCGTTGCTGCTACTCCCTCGGAAATAAATCGGAACCGAGTTGCCGTCAGTTGAGCTGGAACCAGCCGGTGCGCGATGCACGATCCCCGACGACATTGACGAACAGTCACGCAGGACTTTGCTCGCTTCGTTCGCACGCTGCCTCTCTGATCGTGCACGTCGATACATACACACGTACGACAACACGTACACGGCGTACACGCAGCCATCGTTTTATTTTTACGCCGGCTTTCTTACACCTTCGTTTCTTACGTCTTCCGTCTCGACTTCCGGTTCGAGGGGAATATTTTTGTTCCCGGTGGAACGAGCTTGTCGATTTATTCTCGAGCTGGCTACCGCGTCGGAAGCTTGTCTCACGCGGTTATATCGCGTACTTTCATTTTTTTTAAGATCGTAAGTATCGACGGAGGATCGCGGAGTTTGTTATCGGAAGTAAAATACTTTATTCACGGACGGTGTGAAGGGAGTCATCGACAGGCAAAGGGTGAGCGAACGTGCCGAAGTGGCGTTCTTGTAATTGGAACGGGGTACGTGTAGACGATCACCTAGAGAACGTAAAGCCCTCGGTGTAAACTATCGTTACGGCTGAAAATTTAGTTTTACTTGCTTCGTTGCTCTCTCTCTCTCTCTCTCTCTCCCTCCCCTTGTTTTCTTTTCTTTTCTTTCCTTCCTTTTTTATTTTTTCTCATTTAAAAACTCGATAACGGAGTTGTCTTTCTAAGATCGAGAACGAGCTTCCGTCCGTCCGTCGTTGGCGACAGTATTTTTAACGATACGTTGATAATCTGTGATAAATCGCGATACCCGTTCGCGCGATGGTCGGCCTAAGAATGAGTTTGAATAAAAGTCAATCTGTTGTCGTTTGTTCGCGTTTCACACGATTTACACGCGAAATCCGGCGGCCTGGTAAATCGTCCTCGAGATTTACGAGGATCATCAACGATCGAATTTGCTGCACCGACCAGCCGGAGCTATAATATTTCCGGATCGATCCGTGCACCGTGGCGATCAGAGGCTTGGCGTCGTGCGAATGATCGCATTCCTCCTACTATCGCGGTGTTACGTGTACCATACGCATGATTTTACCAATAAATAACCAGCTACATTTATCGAAGTCCGTTGCACGCGGTTTGCGCTGATCACTCGCTGTGCCGCAGGACCGTTATCGTTATCGATTAATCAAACATAGCTAGTACGCAACGTACTAGCAGCGAACGTTCGTTCGGCCGTTCGGGAGCAGGAAGGCGAGACGGGGGAAAAAAAAGAAGAAAAAAAGGGGGGGAAAAAGGACACCGGTAACATTATTAATTAAAAACGAAACAGCGTGCGACGATTTTTCACGGTTGATCTCCAGCATCGGACAAAATATCGCGAGAGAGACGGAGTCACACGGGTGCTCACCCACGGCTCGGTGTTGTTCGTCGATTAATCTCATCGGAGCGAACACATAACGAAATACATACGAGAGTGTCGTGGCGCGACGTGGTTAACGAAACTGGAAATTTTTAGAGAATTTTTGAGAATTCGGACGCGTGCAACGTGCACAAGGCAGTGGCCGCGACGAATCGTGTTCCATCGGTGTTGATGGAAAAGTCGACGGTGAAGAAGATCCGCGAAGAACTGTTAATCCAGAGAGGATAGACGGGCAAAAAATACCGCGGTAGCTAGTATCGATCGACAATCTCCTTGGTGGCGCGTGATTCGGTAGTGAATTTTCAACTTCGGTCGCTTGGCCGATTTTCACCTTATCGAAGGAAATAAACGCGGCCGATTCGAGTGCTGTGAGATAAATGTTTCATAGACAGCCGTCGTGGTACAGGTAATATCAAGTCCCGCGGACTTACCCGTGGAGTCAAAGGTGGCCCGAGGATCCTATCCCCGACGATATGTCCCCGGAAATCCACGGACTGCCGTGAAAAAGTACGTATTATCTGCCGTTCGAGGGTACAGTAGCCGAGTTAACGTATCGGGGATTTGGAGCTTTGTCGCGGGTGCGGAGGGGGGGAGGGGGAGGGAAGAGTTATGGACGATTTGTAGGTGCGCTTTTTAAGAGACTTATTACAGGGGCTTTCTTGATAAGCACTATAAATCAAAATTTCCAATTGGCCCCCGGTATTACGACCGGGGGCGTCCGCCTCTAAATTTCCTTGATTTATGAAAGTCTGTATTTACGTTGCACGGGTGCGTTATCGTTCGCGAACCGATCAAAGGTGGATGCGCCTCTAAAGCTCGTCGAACGTAACTCAACCGCGGCCCGCCTCGACTCGAATCTATTCCACGAGCTACGACGTACAAGCCCTCCCAAGACTCGTGGGTTTTCCAAGTTGAAATCCGCGTCTGCCGCGCGCACAGTAAGAGAAAGAAGAAACGGCTGCCGAATCCGCCGGAGTTTTAATCGAGACGTCTAATGGATCCGCGGCATTTGTCCGTGTTTCGTCGGATACTCCACGCGACTCTCTCTATCTCTCTCTCTCTCTCTTTCTTGTTCTCGTTCCCTGTTTCCTCTCTTCTCCTCCCTTTTACTCTCTCCTCTCGCCGGCGAGTGTTCTCTTTGAGTCCGTTCGACGCAAACATCAGCAACTCGTCTCGCTACATCCCCTCTATCCATCTGGCTCTCTCTTTCTCTCTCTCTCTCTCTTTCTCTCCCTTTCGATGACTTCAAACGGTTTCTCGAGTGTGCTCGAGCCCAAGTGCTCTTACAGTTACAAAGATATACGTTGCCGATCGGAAAAATGTAGCCGCGGTATTCCTCTCTCGTTCCGCGACAGCCGTGCGAGCTTAACCGTTAAAGAACCGCTCGAGCTTCGAGCCGATGCACATTTTTGCGTTACAAAGAATGATTATATTCCCAGCGGGGAAATACCTACCCCTCCCCCCTCTCCGCTCCCCTGTGCCGTGAACGAGATAGCGTTCTCGCGGTGCGCAATCATTGGGAAAACGTTTCACGCCTACCAGCGAAATAAAGAGATTTCGGTCGGACTCTCTCTCTCTCTCTCTCTCTCTTTTTCTCGCGCGCGAATTCTCGTACGAATTCGAGATAAAGAGGATCGATATGGGGGGAGTACGAGAATAGGAGGACGTCTGGGACGCAGCAGCGTTGTGTGAAAATTTGCTCTTGTGTGTGGATATTTGTCCTTCCTTTCCCAAGCCTCAGCCACGAAAAGCGGATAACGGAGAAAAAGAGCGAACGCGAATCGCGATCCAGTTGAGGGTTTAAGATACGAGCGAACGTATCTCGACTGTTCGAGAAAAGGAAAAATAATTTACGAAAGGGTCGCTCTCTTCTTTGACTCGCTCTGTCGTCGAAGAATACGCGAGGACGGCAAGCCGGTCGACAAGCACAACTTTCCTCGTTAAGAGACGTTGATCTGAATAAGCTCAGTTCTTCTTTGGTTGCTCGCCGAATTCCAAAGAATCTCGTCATCTTTCCTTTCTCTCTTCTCTTTTTTTTTCCCTCCTCTCACCCTTTCACCGATACTTTCCTTATCCCCTTCTCTTGGCTGGCCCATCTCCTTGTCGACTCACCGTGTCGATTTTTCTTGTTGCCAGCGCTATTAGTTAGGAACTTTTAACGTTAGACAAATACAATCGCTTCGCGCAATTGTCGATAACGCTTGTTCCTTCTCTTCCCCCCCCCTCGATAATTTTCGTCACCGTATTCCTCGCAAACTGCGATCTCGCGAAAGGAATTTCACCGGCAGAGTGGTTCTTCTCTCTTCCATTGGCCATGATTTATCGATAACTCCCGCGGGAGAGAGAGAGAGAGGGAGAAAGAGAGAGAGGGAGAAGAAACTTGTTAACTCTGCAACGGGGGCGGGTTCGCCCAACTCTACGCGGTCTAATGGGAATTTTATTTTTACGGAATGCAGCGTAGAATGTCGCACACGCACGTGAAACGGCGCGTTAGCAAGCGCGGACCGCGATGTTCCGTATTCGCTCGGCTGGTTGTACGTGGCAGGATCGCGTGTCGGCAATTATCCAAGACACAAAACGATACCGTGAACGCACGCCACGTCGCTTTTCGACCAGCTCACTTCCGCAATGTAATTACGAGCGTTTTGTCGCAATCGTGCCGCCGTCCCACATCGCGCCCCGGTTTGCCTCGCGATTTGCCGCCGAGTTTTCCGGCAAATTCACGATACCACTATTGTCGCGTAACAGACGCGGCTATCGACGAATGAATTGTTGTTTACCAGCTTCTCGCGATCGGAATTTTATCGTCGTTTCTCCGCTGTATTTTCTTATTTTCTTAGATTTTTCTAAGCCTCTGTTCAATCTCTTCAGTCCTCCGAGATCTCTTGCGGATCTTCTTTAATTCCAGAGATTCTTCATTTTCAAAACTCGCTACGTGTTCTTATCAATTTCGCGGGTGAACTCGCGGTTCCTCCACCCGTCTCTGTCAAATTTTAGAATAAAAGTACTGCACCGTTTGCTTGTTTCAATAATCACGTCCTTCATCCGTTTGGCCTGCACGTCCGGCTTCAAATCGATTTAAATACGATAAACTTGACGTTCGATCGCAAAGCGAACGTTGAACCTCGAAGATGGCCGCCAAAAAATATATCTTGCCGTTTCGCGATGTTCGTTTAATTTGCGAAAGTTTTTTGCCGTGTTTCCAGCGATTTCCATTGAAACGATGAGTAACACAACGACGAACTGATAGAGAATAATGGAAATGAAAAGATAAAGAGCAAAGGCTGTTTCAAATCCTCTCGTTACGGGAGCTTTTTCGTGAAAATTAACGAGGCTAATACGTTCTACGTGGAAATCGTTGCAGCTCGAATTTCGTCCACGGGATTTATCCCGACTTTCACCATTGCTTTGCCTCTTCCGCCTCCCGCCAGTGTTTCGAGCGATCCCTGACCGACCAAGTCAAAAGAAAGAGCGGGCCGTTCCTCGCGTTTGGTACTTCCAATTCGCTTGATATCGTCCTTTACTACCTTCCACTCTCTCTCTCTCTCTGTCTCTCTCTCTGACTCTCTGTCGTTGACGATCGTACCGGAATAGCAGGGAGATAGAACAAGAGTAGAGTCACCGGCTGTGTCATCTTGCCTGACCCAAATAGGAAAATTGCTGGACAGAGGAGCACAAAGTTGACCAACGAAATGTCAGGCGATTCGAATAATCGTCATTTCTATCTGCTCCTCTCTCTCTCTCTCTCTCTCTCTCTCTCTCCGATTTGCTACTCCTCCCTGATCTTTGCCCTTCAGTTTCCGTTATTCATTACGATCGTAGTTGCATGTCCGTCGGATAAAAGAAAAAAAGGAACGTTCTTGGTCGAATGGAGGCAGCGTAATCGAGGACACCTGTTCGATATAAAATACTCGTAACGAGTGTTTTCTAACGAACAAAGATCGTGTTCCGTGCAAACAAGATCGCGTGACTCTTTTGTGAACGTTACCATTTTTTACAATCGCACGCCGAGGAGAGAGATTTGTCGCGAACGTGAACGATCGCGCGATCGTTCAGTTTCAGTTTCGCTTGATGAATCGAAAACTCTTCGTTCGTAAGATTTTGACCTTCTCGTTCGTAGGAGAAAAGGAGCAACTGTGCTTCAACGAGAGAGAAAGTGCACGCTGCCGGGAAAATTAGTAACATTGTACGATAACGATGGATTTTCTCGCGGATCGGTGTGTTTCGCCTTTCACGGTGGCGAATGATAAAAGCAACGTCGCCGATAAAGGGGAGAAAGGAAGAGATGGCGGATCGAGCCGGTTGTTGGTTCGACGCGTGCGAACGTGAATTTTACCGTACGATCGCAATTACGCGAGCTGTTTTTCGGTTGATTTTGCTACGATCACCATTTTGCACGAACTTTCCCGTTAAATTACACGGAACATCTGAACCGGCATCCGAATCCGTCTATCGCACGGCTTGCGTTACACTTTCGACTAGATTACTCGCCGCGCCATCAATCTCCGCGCCAATCTCATAAGCATCCGAAGCCTGACTCGCCAGTCACGATCAATCTCGAATCATTTCTGGCGAGGGTAACCGCGGGATTTCGGGAATCTGTTTCGCTCCCGTTTTCGCCCGTTAATTCAAATTCATAGAGGATAGAGGATAGAGAGAGAGAGAGAGAGAGAGAGAGAGAGAGAGAGTCAAAGAGAGAGAGAGCGAACGCAATCTCGTGAGAGGAGAAGCAATCTCTTTAACGAACTAGCCGTTCATTGGCTAAAAAAAAAAAATAAATAAATAAATCGACGACGTCGAGAACAGACTGAATAGAGAGGGAAGGGATTCGTCGCTGGCGCGCAGATTAAACGATTATTTTCGACGACGCCCTCTCAGTCTGCGCGTCGACGACCAGTTATTTCGTTGCCCACCGTGTACCCGACGAACGTATGGGAAAACAAAGCTCAGTGGGGAATTGACGAAAAGAGAGAGAGAATAAAAATGGTTTACGATTTTTCGCGGACGAGCGAACGACGAATTCGGGACGCGGGCTAATGTCTGGTGGTCGTGTATCTGGCGTGGCGTGCATCGACGCGCGGAGACTACCGGCGGAAACGGAAACGCGGCGGCGGCGATGGCGGTGGCGGCAGATCGAGAAAGAGAAAGAGAGAGGAGAGGCAGTGGCGTGGAGGTGGACAGGCCGCGGTGGTGGCCGGCCGAGTTGCGACGACCGATTTCCGGGATTTGCCTGACGTTTAATGAACGCTGGCAGACGTTTTGATTTACAGGACAGTTTGATTTCCGTGCCGGGCACAATAACCGCCAATTTGTAAATCGCCTCGTAAATCTGGACGGGCAGCAGCAGCAGCAGCAGCAGCAGCAGCAGCCAGCCATCCAGCCAGCCAGCTCGTTGCAGACCGATGCGAGCCGACGCATCGGCGCTCGCTGCTCCGTCCACCGACCTAACGGCCATTTGTCCAATTGGATTAAACAATCGGCGCCGTTAAAAGGTACGGCTGTTTCGCGCGTATTATCGGTAAACATTCTCGTAAAAACGATATAATACTGGCGTTAGGACGGCGGCAAAAATAGGAGCGGACAATTTGCTCAATTGCCGCCGATCTGTTTCGCGTGTGTATATATATATATACACACACACACACACACACTCTCTCTACGCGCTTTAGTTTTTACGAGTATGAATATTCCGGGATGTTTGTCTACCGCGGTGACGGGCAATGTCGGGAACGCGGACGAGACACGGTGAAAAACGATTTAGACGCGAAATTCGACGATATTGATGAATTCGTCCGTTTCGAGTACGTGTTTCGAAGGCTTTGGGCGACGGACGCGTTAATACGCCGCGCGAACTGCGCGTTATAAATTCTCCGCCGGGCAGACGTTATCCCGATATCCCGATCGATCGATACGAGATGACGAGGATCCCGTTTCTGGGAGATTGTTTAAACTCGTTAACCCCCCCCCCCCCCACTCCCCACCCCCTCCGTGATAGGAAAGTTTCACCGAACGTTCAACGAGCCGGGAGTCCGTGACGAACGAAAGGTTAACGCCGCGCCGCCGGCCGTGTGTAACCCGCCGTCGCGTTTCACACTTGCCAGCTACTGTCACTGGACGGAAAGGAGTTTGGGAAACAAGGGGTGGAGAAGGGAATAAAGGAAAAATGCAGCGAGCCACGATAGCGTTGGCGAACGGGGCGGGAGGGGGGAGGGGGACGCGTCACGTCGTTAACCGAGTTTACTAATTATGGGTCGAGCGCGATAGCTACGAGTTTAACCCCCCACCCCCACCCTCTGTCCCCCCGCCTCCTCGGTAATTTCAACGCCGTGGATGTGTGAAAACGTGATGTAATAACAAGAGCCGCTTTACAGGAGTGCCTGTATGATATTACTCTAAAAATCTCCGTTAATTAACTCGTAAAACTTGTAATAACGTAGCGAATCAAGTTACACGGTTACCGGCCTTAACGTTTGAGTGGGCCACGCCTGACGCCCCTCGCGTGCTTTCACCACCACCGGTTACAAAAAAGAGAAAAAAGTAAATCACCGTGACAATGTTACTTTCGCGAGACGTGAAATTTTCAGATCAACTTTTCATTTTTTTTTTAGTTGATCCTCGGATCCTTCCACGAAACTTTTCGCGCAAATGAGCACCGTGTCATCGCCGTGCGTCGTCGAGAATATCAATTGCAAGTATAATAATACGCGTGGCCGAGGCACGAGAGAAGAACACGAGGCAAAGGGGAAGTGTCCTCGAAAAGTTTCTTCGTTACCACGACGTTTTTTCGCTTTTCGATGAAATATCTTCCGCCGCAAGGTCCGCCAATCGATTTCACGCCTACAGATTACGGGCGAGTGGAACGCTTTTACTCGCGAATACGCTGGAGTTGCACTTTTTCCCAACTTTCGTCGGAGCTCGATTGAAGCCGCTGTCTATCCGACTGGAGATCGCAAGAATTTTAAACGCAATACGTGTCATTTACAATATGTAATGTTTCTCCTTTTTCTTCGCATTCCCCTCTCCCTTGCTTCCTTGTCCCCGTCTGTCTTCTCCCCCTATCTCACTTACGTACAATATATACGCAAACGTTTCAGCGGTCGCGGCAGTACGATGATAGTATAATAAGTAATTAGCGAAACACGCGAGACTTCAGAACGAACGATAAAATAAATTCAGCCGACATTCGTGTTACTTTAATCATTAGCTCGAAATATCGGTCTCTCGGGTCACGAGAAAGAGAGAAACAGAGAGAGAGAGAGAGAGAGAGTTTCGCATCAACGCAAATCGCGTATTTCGTGTCAACAAAAAAAAAAAAAAAAGAAAAAAAAATTGTATCATGGAATTTAATTTAGAAACTCATTGATAATATATTTTTGTTAATTAATCGAATTTTAAATTCAAATTTACTTCTAGATGACTCAAAATTACTTCTAGCCCTGCGCGCGCGTGCCGTGCCAACTCGGTCCCCCTCCTTCCCTCGCTGTTGTTGCTCGTTTCGTGATTCGCTGTTAAACAAAACGATAAAAAGCTTTACTAATTTACCTCCGCCATCGTCGTTCTCGACGTTCTTTCACACTTCGAATCGCGTACCTTTCAATTCTTTTCTCTCTTTCCCCTTCTACACAAAAGAGAAAGATCTCTCCTCTCTACACTCTCTTCTCTTCTCTTTTCTTTTCTTTTCTTTTCTTTCTTTCCTCATTCTCCCTTTTCATCTCGTTCATCGAGCCGTCTCAGACGTTGATTTCTACAGCCTGCAT
The DNA here is from genome assembly GCA_903986555.1 of Heterotrigona itama. Classification (NCBI taxonomy): domain Eukaryota; kingdom Metazoa; phylum Arthropoda; class Insecta; order Hymenoptera; family Apidae; genus Heterotrigona; species Heterotrigona itama. Next base: position 107,183 of record CAJDYZ010011997.1, read on the forward strand.
CCGAACGTAGACGTTGGCTGCACGCGAATGCAGCCTGCATCTTCTCGAGTGGCTGTACATATATTACAGCCCAATAAACCTGATTAACATTGGGTGTTCGTTAATTACAGCATCCCTCTATTACACTGACTTAGCCATGCGTTAATGATTTCACGGCCTCGTGGATTTCCGACGTATCGACGAATCAACGATACGGTTGCATCGCAATATGCATTCGGATGTGCATCCTAGGCTAGATGGATGCGTATTTACATATTCCTGTCATGCTCGCTCTGTCTGCCCCCGACTATCGCGCCCCTTAATGACAGACCTCGGCTTATTTATTAATTACCCGCCGATCCTTTTCATACCTGGCGGGTATCGATCCATCCACGCGCGTTCGCGTTCGCGTTCACGTTCGCGCCCTCTCCGTTTTCGATGGCCTTAGAATCCTTAGAATGGCGAACGCTATTCTACAGTCTGTGATTTATTGCGGCGTCGAGTAATCATGTTTGCTTGCAGATAACGCTTCGTGGTGTGCAAGACGTGGTGCGCAAGACGGTGATAAAATGGCGGACAATCAGAGAAGAAGACGGTATCTGACCATCAGCATACTTCACATCATCACCATCATGTGCCAAGGTAACTAACCGTTGATCGCGCAACGCGGCGCCACTGATATTTTCCAGCGTGATATTTCACCCCTCCCGCGCTACGCGTTTTTTAAGTTTTTAATTCCGTACCGACGGTGGCGGAGGAGGAGGAGGAGAGGGGGGGGGGGAGAAACACGATGAACTCGCGTTTAAAGGATCGCGATCGTAATTTACGTTTTAATCCGGCCGGAAGCGTAGGAATCTATTCTAATTTCTCGAGGCAGAGAAAAAAATGATTCCGCGCGTAACGCGCGTCAGATCTATAGCAGCCGGCGCTAATGGAATTCGCGTAATTATAAAAGGAAACGTGTTGCCCGGCTGCGAACGCCCCGGGTAAACAATTATACAACTCCGGGCGGGGGAGGAGGGGAAGGGGGTGGAAGAGAGGAAATAACGGGTTGGTTTATATCAAGTAAATTAGTATTATATTTCGATTAGATTCCCGCCGCCAGGACTTGCCCCGCGGAATTTAGCTGCGACAGTTGAAACTGCCGTTCCCGCCAAACTGTTTCAACTCGGGAAAATATAATAGTCGAGCCCCAGTTCTCGAGCATTTTTATCTTCTCTATAAGGGAAGATTCGTTGCTCTCGCAACGTTGGAAGGGGAAAGAGTCGGACCGGTAGAAATCAGGATCGGTCTTGCTTATCGAAACGAAATTTCGATACGATGCGAGCGTACGCGCAAGTTTCTGCAAAACGTTTGTCTCGATAACGAGGGTAGTTTTCATCGGCGAGCACATTCATTTTTGGTTCTTAGACGCGGTTTCTGGCACATGTGCCGCATTACACGCGCTCCTAATTGCTGCACGCAGACTTTGCAGACTTTGCAGACTTGGTCTGAACGAAATACCGGGCCGATTGCCCCCTTTTCCTCGTTTTACTGTCTGTCTCCATCGAGCGACGAGTTTGTCCGTTTCTAGTCGCGAGTCTCTCTTGCTGAAACGGGAAAACGCAGCGACTGTGTTATTTGTGATTAAATAATTGAAACGACGCGACATGGCCAAAATGTTGGCCGCGCTTTGACAAACGATACTTTCGTTCCACTCCGTTTCTGATTCAAACGATATTCAAGTACATTTCGCGCTGCACTTATGCGACAGATAATTGGATAAAAGAAGAAAAAAAAAAGAAAAATGTAATGCGCGTTCGTTTGTGAAGAGAGAGCTGGTCAAACGACAGGGATCGGCTTTGACTGTTTTATATTCGACGACTAGGAAATCGATACTCTCTCTCGTGAATGATTCAGTTGTTCTGTTCGAGCTTTCGTCGGCGAAAAGGGCAACCGATCGTCTTCAATAATTTCCAGCGAAAGCTACAAGTTAGTTAGGCTCGAGCGTAATCGGGGGATACGTGCGCGCGCCGAGCCAAGGGATCGCCGAAGAAGTAGTAGAAGTTATCGGTAAACGCTGATAAAACACACGGTGCGTCAGTGTATTGGCGACGTTAATCAATTTTCCATTCAACGTGCAATCTCCCGGTGCTATCGTGGTCGAAGTTCGTTCAATGGAGGCCAAAAGCCGACGAAGGGATCTTAAGATCACGAAGACGATGCCAGCCAAGGGTTAGAAACTCGTAATTATCGCTAAATAAGAAGGTGGTTCGCTTCCCTTCCCGGCAGAGCATCTCGTTGGGCAAGATATACATGTATCAAGAGCATCTGTAAGCGAAGCAAAACCCGGCGGTTTCGGCCGCTATTTTCCAAGTTTTCAAACGACGCGGCGCGTAAATAGCCATCTCGTTGCCAATTCAACGATACCCGGCTCGTCTCTGTTTGTTTGTAAAATGATAATAGGTTCGTAGAATTAATCGCGTTAATCTGAGCGTTTTCGAGCGCGTTCTCCTCTTCCCTCCGCCAGCGGGAAATTTATATTTTCACGTCGGTATTTTTCGGCATGTTTATATTGAAACTCTGAGGCTTTATCGGAAATCCTTTAAAATTACATACAGTACCATTCCCCCGTGATTCAGTGCGGTGTTTTTAATTTTTTACAGCTAGAGTTTGCCATTCGGCTGAAAGGGGAACGGCAAAAAAATGCTATTTTTCGATCGAATCGAAACGGCGCTTTGTCTATCGGCAATTTACCCCTCTCCCCCTTACTCCAACCCCCCCGGTGAGCTTAGTTTGCTTTGGATAACGTGGAAAATATTTGAGGTTCGTCTGATCTGTTCCACGTTAAAAATTTATTCGCGCCTATTGTCAAAAACTTTAAACACGGAAAAACAATATTGCGCCATGCGTCGTGCGTGTTGGTCGGGAAAAAATCTCTCGAGGGATTGGCAACTATTTTTCCCAGCTATATCGATATATTTTGCAAATATAATATGACGCGCAATATTTGTAATTTCTATATATATATATATATATTCTTATATCGCGATTTGTACCGCGATCAGGCTCGTTAAAATGCAGCTTGACTCTCCTCCGTCAGTTCCAACCCTTTCTTTCTCCCGAACTTGATGAAAGAAAATTACTGCAGCGTTGTCGTAACGATCGACGATTGTCTTTCGTATCGTCGTTTGTTCCGCGCAGCTTGCAACGTGGAAACAGCACAAAGAAACTATAATAGAAACACGCTCCTCCCATTTTCATCGTCTCTTGTCATTACTTTCTCTCCGGGAAGGAGTTGGCTGTTACGCTAAGAAAATTAGAAAAAAGGAAAAAGAAGACTTTCACTCGAAAGTCGGTTCGGATTATTCTCTGTACTCCAGCGGCGCAATTTCTCGTTGGGCAAGAAACTAGGCAAGAAAATGCATCGATCAAGGGACGCGTCTCGTCTCGTCTCGTCTCGTCTCGTCTCGTCTCGTCTCATGGCGTCGTCTCAAGGAGATTCGAAGAAGCAACCCCTGTATTGATAGCTACGCCGCGTGTGGCGCGCAGTAATTTCGAATCGCTTTGAGGCGCTAATTTAAATACATATTAATACAACGCAACGCATGCAACATCCGTCGACGAGATGAAGGCTAGTTGAAAGCAGGCAACCAGCGCAGCGCTGCTATCACTACCGTGTGTGCATCCAGCGCGCGCGGACTTTGTCGGCCGAAGTGCCAGCGACTTGCGTGCCAACCAATCAGCACAGCCGGCTATGCATACGAACGAACTCGTCGACGGAGCCCTAGCCTGGACAAATTCGAATCGTCGCGACGCGCGTCGTCCTCGGTTCATTGGCCGGCGGCGGCAGCTCGACCAAGCCTGGTTATTGCCGGTTTCCCATCGATTCTGTCGCGCGAGCACCTGGGCAAATTGCTTCCCGTAGACACCGTGGGCCTAATCGGCACGTAGGATTCGTCGGTCGAGCGGCGCGAACGGCCGGTTCAATACGTACGCAAGGTTCTTGCAGAGTCTTCACGGGCCAAGAAGATGGAACGTAGCGCTTGCTCGTGGCCAACGGGAGGAAACGTGTAATAATTTCATTTTCTACAGCTACGATACGTCCCCTCCGCTAGAGAGAGGATGTAATCAAACGAACGTAAATTTCCTCTCTCTCAAATTTTCAAAGTTGGGAGACGGTTAGATACGGGATTTGTCTTGCGGTACGTGTACACGTGTATGGAGAAGGGAGGGGGACTTGTTTTACCAGACGAACAGTTCAAACAGAAAATCTCGCCGTGTGTAATGGAACGGTGTGAACGGGGATATAAAGCCGCGGAGCGAGGCGAAGGTGGTACGAAACGTTGTGTCGGCAGCGAATGTGCCAGAATAAAGCATTCCGAGATTCGAGAAACACACGATGTTTGCCTTCCCAATATGCGCTCCGTGTCGACTCGCTCGCTGGTGAAACGTAGAAACGTGGTGGACCTTTCCTAGATCTCTCCGGATTTTCTATTCGCGGTGGCGTCGATCGTTCGATACGCGTTAAAAATTCTTGACGACCATCTGTTCGATCTGATCCAGCTAAGCATGATCGTCAACCCCTTCGACGAAAGAGAGAAAGAAACGAGAGATGGAGGGGGGGGGGAAAGGGCGAGGAAAGAAATTTCACGAGGCAAGGGAGGCAAGAGGAGGCCGCGTTTACGTCTGTCATTCCAGCGAATGGAAAAACTTCTGGTATTCCTCCTGGTCGACAGCGAGATCGTAGACTCTTGATGCAGCCTTTGTGCTACATAAAGAGAAATTGCGGCGAAGAAATTGCGGTGTGGAAAGCGTGGAAATCCTTTGGAAGAAGTACCTTACCCGGTGCGGGTTTCCCCGTCGACTCGAGGCATCGCGCCGGTCGTCATCGCGTCGCGTCGCGTTGAAAACTTTCTTTCTCGCCGCACTTTCTATTTTTCTTTTCTCCGAGTCGCGCGCCACGCTGGCCCGCATAAATGCAAAAATATATTTAAGATGTTATCTCGCCACGCCGGGCTGTATATTCAAAGTTAAGACATTAAATGTACATTAGTGTCGTTAGACCGGCGTACCCGCCACTTAACTCACACACACGTCACGTACGTACCAGTTGTTCTTCCGTATCAATTCCACTTGCTTTTTTCTTCCCTTTTCTCCTCTTTTTAGTAGATTTAGTCTCTAGCTCTTTTAGTTTGTACAGCGTGAGGATGGAGGACAGTTGCTCGATCCTTTGGCACTAGGATTCGCGAGATGAAACTGAGAGCTTCTATCTAACAATTTGGAGAGCTCCAGTGTCAAATGATCTCTCTATACACACATGCACACACACGAATGTCTTACATTCGAGAATAGGTGTCGCGAACTACGCGTACTTGATTTTTACCTTGGTAACACGTGGCTGGGAATACTGTCAATTGCAGTTGGCTGCGAGTTGTTTCATACTTAAAAATAGGCGTAGTCCTCGTGATTGCGATCGGGAACGGAGGGGAGAGGGAAGAGGGGAGGGAGAGGGACACGCGACCAACAGAGAAATATCACGGTCGTCGGAGCGCGAAGTAGTCGGCGAAAGTTTGCGAATGCATAAAAAGCGGCTGTGGATCTACGAGGCTGTTTTTGTCGTCGGCGACGACGCTTCAATAAACCTGGCCTGAATTCGATACACTTGCCGTTGGAAGTTGCATTATCCGCCACGTGGAGAAGCGCGGCCCGTCGATGCGGAAAATACAGAGAGAGTGTGTCTTCTACCCGAGAGTTTGACAGCAGGCATAAATGACGATGCGAAAATAGCAAAAAGAAAAAAAAAAAAAAAAGAAAGAAAAAAACAGAGAAAGAGAGAAAAGAAAAAAAAAGATCGCTTTGAAAACTATGGGCGCGAACGAATGCCATTGACTGTCGAGCACGCTCGAACGAAAGAAGCCACTCGTTAGAACAGCCGCTTTATCGTGTCCGTTTCATCGTGTTCACGACACACGATCATACTCGATTTACACTGTGCAAATGATACGTGCATCCGGATTTTCCGCTCGCAGCAAGATTCCCGTGGCGGTATTCGTTCCTCGGTTTCGCAAAAATCTTCGTTAATTATATTCGGGATGCAGGCTGTCGTAAAAATATCCGGCTCGTGTTTTATAATATCGAACGAGAGACAGAGGTATATTCCGACGCGTTTATGAAATTCAGTTTCGCGAAATATTAACAGGGCGGAAACATATTGGGGCGATAAATCGCTGGGGAAGGGGAGAAAAAAAAAAAAAGAAAGAAAAAGCATAGCGATAACATTTCCGAGTGAAACCGGATCGCTGTTCTCTCTGTTCCGCTTCACGAAATTTTTGATTATTCGGCAAATCACGATCGTATCGTGTCGTAATTGATACAGAACGCACACGCGCACCGTACAACGACGCGTTTTTCGTTTCCGCTGCTGCTGCTGCTGCTGCTGCTGCTGCACGAACGAAGCCGTACAAAAGATGAAAGCGTGCACGACGCGGCGCACGGCGTGGTGGGAGGAGGGTTTGAAACAAAAAGCATCGGACCTAGCTAAACTTTCTTCAGCTGAGAACACGTACGACGCTCGTTCTTTCGACGATGACGACGACGACGACGACTGCACATCCCCGTTAACGAACGAGTGTCGTTTTTAGCGCGACGAATCGTCGAACTGCGACTACCGACTAACGAGAAACTATACTTTATATCGCGAACAAAAAACAAAAGAATCCCGTTGTAACGTTGTTTCTTCCGTCGGTGCTCGCCAGGCTTATCAAGCCTGGCGAGCAACGAGTCCGATAAAAGTTGAAAAGAAAATCATAATACTTCTCGTTGGATAAAGTTAAATAGAAGTTTGGATCAAGCTTCCAGCTACATCCAGCGCCGGTCTTTAGAGACGTTTTTCGTTTTTCCATCGATTCCCCCGGACAGACGAAATTACGAAGAAGATGTCTAACAGGTCTAGAGCGGGCGGCGATCCGGGCGACAAAATAATTCCCTTTCTCTTGCCCGTTGCCGTGAAAATAGTCTACACTATCGCCTGAGAAAGTTAATTCTTCTCGAGGAAAGTTAGCTCAGGGGTGGGGGGAGGAGACGAGGGTCAGGTTAAAGCGTTCGTGGAACTGGGTTAAAACCATTAGCCAACGGCTATGAGATCAAAATACGTTTAACGGTTTACTAGAAGTCGTAGACGTAATTGCCCTGCCGAAGCGATAGTGCCCGCCCGTTGGAATTCACCCTTTGAACTTACATTGACACCCCTTACGAGGATCGAGGAGCTTTTTTGTCTTCTCGCCAAACACACGGTCGATTAAAAGTCTCGACGCGCGATAACGCAAATGGTGGATAGCTGGTTCAGCAGGATCGCGTTCGCGCACGCCGCAGAGCGCGAAATACATCTGGGAAACGAGATCTGTGGCAGCTGTGTGACGCGCGTAACACGAGAGCGAGCAAACAACATAATATGGCTGGTTACTCGAGTCGTAAATGGGTATTGGCCGCTCGAGTACACTCTGCGAACGAGTCTGTAGACATCCTCCAGATTGCAGCACTCCTGCAGAATATCGCCGAGATTTTTGACTTTGCATTCCACTGTTCTTTACTCTCGCGACACGACGGACGATCAATGGGTGTTTTTGCTTTTCGGAGGGAAAATTCGCACTCTGCGAACAAGTGAGTGGGAATCGGCAGGCAATATTCTTCCCCGCAGCCGACACGCGAATATAAAAAAGGAAACACACATTTATTTTCTGAGAGAGAGAGAGAGAGAGAGAGAGAGAGAAAGAGAGAGAGATTTGCGTCACGCAAAGCTACGCAGCGTCGATTTCCCGGCACGAAATCAATGTGCATCACTCTCTCAACGCGTGTAAAATTTTCAAATCCTATCGACTCTGTGGATAGTGTGTACACCAGTGTACACACCGTCGCCATAGGCTACCACGGCGTAGACTGTATTTATACGCAAGTTGTCACTTGGTATTTATAGGATCGACTCGAGCCTCAATTTTCTTTTATTCCTCCACTTGTGCTCCGCGGAAATCTATCGCTCTTGGAGATGTTCTCTCCTCGTTGTTTCTGTAGCCACACTCTCACAAGGATTCCTCTCTCGCGTACACGTACACGCGTTGTTCCACCTTCGTGGTTGCACGTTCGTGCTTTACGAATCTTCGCAATTAGCGTGGCGTGTTTTCAACGTTTCCAGCGTTTTCTACGGCAAACGTGGTGCCTGCGTCTCGCTGAGAGATATTTTTAGGGTGTACAGCGTGGCTGGCAGGACGCGATACATGTGCGGAATCACATATGCGGCTAGGCATGCATACTTCATGAAATAGTAAACTTTTAGGTGGCATTCGGGACGCGTTTCCAAACTCGATTCGATGAGGAGTGCGACGCTGGCTTCTCGCGGCCCGTTTAATGGCATTTCCGTGCTCTTTCTCGAAAAGAGAAATATTACATTTCAACTACCGGGGGGGAAAACTCGTGTATCGCCGCGATATCGGTATTCTTAGAGGCGGCGGGCGAAGGACGCGCGACGATGCGACGGATGCGACCACGGTTGGCCCACTTTTCAAACACTGATACAACAACAGCCGATACAACGGCCAGACGATACCAGTCGCGCTGTTTAATTTCACCAGAAACCGCGTATCGTTCGAGATCGACTCGCGAACGATCGATGCTTCTTTCGATTTTGACGAAGAACAACGACCGAACCGGATAATAATAATCGTTAAAGGATCCCTGGAAGCTCGGTCAAGCCGACGGACTTTGGATTGTTAGCGGTTAATGGTCGCCCGCGGTAGATTCTTATTCAGACTTTAAACTCAAGCTTATGCATTTATTCATACGAGAGCGTATGAAACGTTACGATACCAAATGTGAGAAGTAATTTTCCATCTGCCTCTAATTATCTTTGTAAGAATATGAATTGCCGCTAATAAACGTTGATTTGAAACGAAGAGCAATTTTAATCCGCACACGGTAACGCTGATGTCACATTAAATTTCTTCCGACTTCCGTATCTTCTCTTTCGTACGATGGAAAGTGCTGTTAGAAGTTCCTTCTATCGAACAATCGCCCTGGCCAAATCATAGCATCGTTCTCAGTGAAATCCTTCCGTTCCAAGTGACACGGGTCAACGATAGAACGTCCGACGCATCTATCCTCGTTTCGCGGAGCATCACGTTCCTAGCGTTTCACGCGTCGTACGTTCCTCAAATTCCGCTCTTGAGCACGCTCGTTCCCGGGCCGAGAAAGTGACGAGCGAACGCGATAAAAATTTCAAAATAATACCGCGCCGCTCGCGGACATTCATCGTCGTTATCGCGAGTGCAAATACACTGGTGCAACTCGGAGACACGGCGGTTGGGCTGGTGCTCGAACATTAACCGTATCTCGGTCGAGCGATCAGCGGCGAAGCAACGAATGGCAAAAATTACCTTCGTCGTGTTTTCAGCAGCGAGGACTAGTTATGCGGCGACACACGTAGCCACGCGGCCGCTCGTGTACCATACACGCCATACACGCGTCGGAATTCTCCCGCGAGTACAGAGTTCGTGACAGCTGCAGCCACGTACCGCCTCGTCCCGTGTTCCCCGCTGTCTATCTGTAACACTCGTGGCGTTTTTAATTCTTTAAACACTCGGGCACGAAACATTTTGCGAAACAAAATGTTCCACGCTGTCGTCAATGGGCGACATATTCAGAATTTAATTCCTCGAAAAGACGGATCTCGAATTCATTTAACTTTTCCCCTCCAACTGAATAGTTTGTTGCTGCAGGCAAATATAACACTTATTCTGTAATCAATTTATCACGTCATCATTTTTAATACGTGTATTTTACAAGCGTTTTCGCAATGTTCCACGATAGATCAATTATTATAATTTTCATTCAATTATCATTATCTTTTCTAAACTTATGAAAATGGTATTTTGTTGCTACGATAATAAACGAACAATACTTGTCGTGTGATTAATTCATATCCACCACGAAGTGGTATTACAGATATTTATTGTCACTCACAATGCGCATATTCTACAAGTGGCTCCGCGAATGTTATTATTATTCTTCGTAAAATGAACTCACGCTGCAAAGGATTAACTCGTCGTCGCTCTTTCATCTTCCGATCAGCAGTTGCAAGTTCCGGTCGGTGTTCAAGGACCATTCTGAAAGGAGGGAAGGTTCCCGTGCGAGGAATCGTAAACTGGCTGGTTCGGCCGTCGTTATCGCCGCTTGTTACACGATTTTACAGCTTCCGGATGCTTTCCAGCTGTTCCTTAATACCGGAAGCCTGCGGCGCCACGAAACGCGCCGCTTTCACCGCTTGCGAAATCTGTAAAATTTTTATCTCGCAAGCCCGATGCACAAAGCCGGTTTTATGGACGACAATTACCGGCGTCGAAGAAGAAGTGGGTTATCTTTTGAGCGGTTTATTCCTTACCCGCGCGATTCCGTTGAGAAACGGCAGCTGGTGAAGCTGGCTTAATTCTAGTCCTTCCGGCTACGGGGATATATACAGTTTCCCCCCTCCCGGGCTTCAGCCGGGATAACGTTCAAGCCTCGGCGAGAGTGTGCAAGACCGAAGCTTGTTGCGAGGAGGTGTCCTTAACTGTTTTTAATTGTGAGGGTCTTAGGATAGCATAGGAATTCGCTCTGCCGTGAATCATCTCTTCCCCTCTCTTTTGTCTTTCCTCTTTCGTACAGATGAGGGGGATGAGTGTCGTTCAACTACTCGAGATTACACTGTCGCGTAATTGGATTAATACTCGGTAGACAACCTGCTTTTTTCGCGATTCTTCTTCTTCTGTTCATGGGAAATTTGAGATTTCAGAAATTTATAAAATGCATACAGTGTGTGTGTGTGTGTGTGTGTGGAAAATATCCAAAATAATTTAAATATTGCAATATTTGGCAAATAAAATCCACGTTTTTTTTTAATTCGTGTAAGTATAGAATTATTTTCCATCGGTGTATCGATTTAAAAAGAATTAGTATACATGGATGGAAAAGGGGGGGATAGAAGTAACAAGGTCGTGAGCTCCGTACATTTCGGATCGGGTTTGAATCGATATCAGGTCGCAGTCTCCCTCTTTCTCCTTTTGAATTCTTCGGTCAAGTCGAGGATCCCCACTACAAGTTATCAGCGATTGCGGATGCTTGAGATGACGAGCACGATGGGTGGCTTAATGCTCGGCGCCACTCTAATTTCGCCCTTTCAGCCTCCTCCCTCAAGGTTGAAATGCAATATCGCCGTCAAGCGGGAAACTCGAGGTATTCCCGACGTATTTCCAAACTATTTCCAAGACGGATTTCTTTCCCAGCGGTTGGGAAAACCGCCGGGCAGAAACCCGGAACACGAAATTTCGCTTCGGGCCTGCTAACGATCAACCGATCGTTTGCACCTTTAATTAATACGTTGCGCGTTCGGTTTACTCGTCGGCCTTAAAATTACACGATGATAATCGAGACACGGCCCCTACTCCCTGGGCTTCGAATCGCCCAACCGTGCAACCTTCGACTTTCCACTGGGAAATTTCCATTTGCAGATGGAAGGCTCTCGCGGACTCGCGGGGGAAGCCGAAAGGCAACCGAATCCAAAGAAAAGAATCGAAAGAAAGAGAAAGATCGATGGCTTTTGTAGGGTTCTTGGATCGGTGGAGAGGCGAACGTTCCCGCCCAATTAGTCCACGCGCGCGCGCACACACACACACACACACACTTGTATACTGTTTCTGCGGATGAAAAGGCGCGAGTGTATTCAAAGATCCCTAGTCAGGGATCCCCACCGTGAAAAGGCACGCGAAGCGGGATAATATTATCCGTTGCGAGAGCGTTCGTCGACCCTTTTCGGGCGGTGGCACTCGTCATTTTGCAATGATAAATTGCGGCCGAGGGAAAAGTCGGAGAGGGAAAGTGCAGGGAGCGTTACACTTTGGAAATGGGTCAAGTGCTCGCGGTTTTGTACGCTGTTGAACGGGAACAAAATGTTTAATTGCACCGTCCTTTCCAGACGTTATTTTCTCTCCGTATCCCCCCCCCCCTTTCGTCTTTTCCGTTCCATCTTTCTCGCCGGACTGTGTCATCGTCGTTACGTTGTGTCATCTTTCACCAAAGGTACTCTCTCTCTCTCTCTCTCTCTCTTTCTCTCGCTTTCTCGCTTTCCCGACGACACGACGGAGACCCGTTTGTTCTGCAGGCTCGGAAAGGATTACAGCTGGGGGTTCCTCGCAATTATTCTGCTGAAATTAGTGCCGTAACTACGGTTTTGTGGCCGTTTCGTAGACACGAAAGCAGGACAGAGCAGGAGAAAGAGCGAAAGGGCGAAAGACAGAGGACGGCAGCAACTTTTGTTCGTCAAATTTCCCGTAACAACTTTTCCATGGTGATTAAGTGGGAACCGGGCGGTGACGCATGCATTTCAAGTGCCTTTCGACAGGTCCCCGGTCTAAAAAAGACACGGGCGAGAGAAATTGTTTTTCGCGCCAGGATAATGATTCGAGCAACGAAAATAACGGAGAACGATACCGCCTCGACCGGTACCGGAGCGAATCGGACTTTTGGCGATGCCGCCGCATTGCGGTGATCCAGTTAAGGGGACGAATTTTAATTGAAGCCACGTTACCTTTAATACCGTGTCGGTAATGCATAATTTATGACGAGCATACCATTGCTCGTCGACCTGGTGATCTTTGCGTTTCAAGTCGCTCGAACTCTTACGGGACGCGGTTTTTCCGATTCCGCAGGCTTTCAAACTCCATAAAGTTCGTGGAAATTTCGCCCGTTCGCAGATTCGTCCGTCGAAATTCGTCCGCGCGAAATCGACAATTATTTACATCGATTATACGCGATTATTTCAATTCGTCATTCATCAAATTCCCATTCCGGTTAATTGCTCATTAAAACCTGCGGACCTGTTATATTCCCGACTGCATCGTCACTGCATGGTCGGGTTCATTATAACGCGTCGTTTTGCAGCGAGTCCCGTTAAAAAAATATCATCCATTATCGAGTGAAAGAAAGAAAGAAAAAAAAAAGAGAGGAAAATAAAGAAGAACGAGCTCGTATTTCGTTTATGGTAAATGGACCCGTTAAAAACCGGACAACGTTAACAGGTTCCTCTCGTACGCGTCGCGTCGCACTGCGCCGTTCGCCGAACGGAATGACAATTCTCCCGAGGGGGAGATGATCGATGACACGGTTATTAAAAATGCAGCGCCACCGACCGATGATATCTATCATTTCCCACCTATTTGTATATTTCAATGACTCGATAATCGCGTGAAATTCATGGAGTCGACGCGACGCGAAATTACACGGCTCTCGACACCTGCCGCCGCACCACGCGAGAATCATCCGGCACCGGCAAACGATCCGATACGTATCGTATCGGGCTCGGCGTATTTGCACCGTTATTGTAACTCGCGATCACGTTATTGCAACTCGATCGCACTTCGACTCTCCTCCAGTTTAGCGCGGCACTCGTTACAGAGTCGGGCAGAGTCGTTCGCCGAAACGACAGAGGCATTTGACATTTTGAGAAGAAGAGATGGCCAAGAGTCAGCGAATACTCAACCATTCGATAACACGTCGAGATGGATTGGTTTTTTGCTCGTGGAACAATTCCATCCCGGCTATTATCCAGCAGCTTTCTTCCTCCCTCTTTCTGCCTCCGTCTTTTTTCCAACCCCCGCTGAACTCTCAACCCTCGCTGCCGGTCCGCGTTCTCGTGTCCATATTTCCGGCGTCGCGCAAAAACTGTAATTGCATAAAGGACGCGCCGCGTGCCGTGGAGCCGGGCCAACCTTCCAACTATTTCCATATATCTTCTCATTGATTCCCCTCCAGCGGAATCTAGCCAGTCGCGTGCACGATATTCGAAGATTTAGTCCCTCGAACTCCAGTTGATCTGATCTTCGCGGAAGATCGTCGTTACTTCAAGATTGTCGAAGGAAATATCGCGACCTCTTCTTTTGTTTCTAACGCGACTAAGGGATTTTGTCCCCAGTGGCAGAGTGATGCTCACAATTGCAATTTTCTTTGCGATAAACTTTGACTCTTGTTTCCTACGTCATTGCTACGTCAATAACTTATATTTATATTTAAACGCTACCATTTCAAGTAATTGATTCACGCAATTTCGGTTGACAGTACTTAAATATTTTATCTCGACGAGTGAGAGCGTTCTTGCAGTGGTTTCACGAAGAGTGCGCGTCTTTTTAGTAGGGAAGTCTGAAGTTGGCTGCAGCCAATCGGATTCGATTGTTTTCCAAGTGTTTGCCTGTGACAGACTGCTGCGATTTACGACGCTGCCTAAACGTTACTCCACGCAAATGATTTACAGCGGAGCACGGCTCGGCGATCGTGGCGCCAGCAACGCTACGCTTGTCCAGTTTCTACGTTAGTTCGATGCGAAAATCACTTGGCTGAAAGCACGCTGAATTGAAAAGTCGCTCTTCTAATCGAGCGATCAGGGAAAGATGCTCCAACGTACGTGTGTCTATCTGTCGATCGGTCTCGTTGAAATCAGCGACGAGATAAACGAGCTATCTATCTCATCGCGGTGGCGCGCGTGCCGGCCGACTTCTCGAAAACGATTAATGCAAAGTAGCTCATCGCGTCAGTTAGCATAAACGGCGAAGGTGGAGAGCGCGTATCGCGGCGCGAGGAGGGGTCGGTAAGCCGGCTTAGCGTCGAATGCCGGCGAGGCGTACACCGTTTGGCTTGGCCGTTGCCGCGGCTCGATGCGCATCCGCAATTTGTAAGCGGTAACGACGCCCTTTGTGCCCGTTAATGCAGGGACGTATACGATTCTTCGGCCAGCCGGCAGATATAGAGAAGTACTCGAGCTTTAAACGAGCTTTTTGTGCGGGTGCAATTGTTCGACGTCGGACGACGAGGTCCATGCGAGAGAAAGAGAGAGAGAGAGAGAGAGAGAGAGAAGGTGGGCGACGCGACGCGATCTGGTCGAAAAGCTCTCGTGCAACAGCGACGAGGAAACGAGGAGAGAGAGAGAGAGAGAGAGAGAGAGAGCGAACGGCTATCAAATTTATTCGGGAAAATGGCGCGGTCTTTGTTGCCAGTTTACGACGCGTTTCCGGTCGCGTTTTGTTTATAAAACGATTAGCCGTACGTATCGTTTTCTTGCTTCGCCGCGGCTTAGTGAAATTACGCATTCCCTCGGCTTCTCGGCTCTTGCTCACCTGTTGACTTTCCTTCTTCGGCGCGGCTTTCGGTTCATTAAAAGCCGGGGCACCGGTCGAATCGCCGCCGGGGATCCTCTCTCTCTCTCTCTCTCTCTCTCTCTCGTCAGTGACGCGAGACTATACTGGTCCCGGCGACAGGCGTAAATCGAATCACGAAGCGTGCAGCTGCGTAGCGAAAAATTGGCGACTTTAATAAAATGTTGGAGCCCGGTTCACCGGCACCGGTCGTAGAACAGATGACTTTCGCATGACAGTTATTGGGCTGGCCGACGAGAGAGAGCCTGGGTTTAATAATGCGGGACAATCAATCTTGCAACTAAGTGCGTCAGACGAAGAAAGATCCCCGTTCACGGAAAACAAATAACACGGCGGCGGTGAGCGCGAAGCACCATCGTCAGCTGGTCGTTGACGCGGGACGAGCAACGAGTAACTTTTGTTTGGCCAAAGAAAGAGCCTCCGCGGAGTGAAAAGACGAGTCAAAAAACGGATTTTAACGCTTCGATTCGACGGTCGCGGCTTGGAATTATTTGTCGCGGGTGGAGAATCACGGAGGAAAATTAAAAAGTAACAGAAAGGATGGGGGCGGGTAGGAGGGGCGGGAGCCAGACGAGGCCAGAAGTCGAATAATCACGGAAACTTTCGCTGAAGATTTCCTTAATTAGCGGAACAAGTCTCCAGCCTTAATTACGTAATAACAAGTGGCGGTTTCCCCGGAACTTTACGCAAGATGACTCAATTATTACTTTCGAGAAGGAAGAAGACGTAACGTCAAACTTGGGCCGTTCAGGTTGTCTTCGTGTTTTGCGGAGAAACTCTCGCGATGAGACGCGCCCTGCGCGCGCTTCCACCGACGTCGGCGGATTAACATTCCCGTCCCGGATCAACGTTCGTCCCCGGGGCTCGACGAGCCTTCTTGAAAACGCTCGCTGACGCAAAGAAAAACGCGAACGGACGGATCCGTCGACTTGCTTGCTCCCGCGCTAATTTGAATAACACTGCAACAAATACCAGTTTCACCGTGGAAAGCTGGCTGCAAGCAAACTCCTGTCCCCGCCCCCGCGTGTACGAAGATACGTACAGAGGAGAGAGAGAGAGAGAGAGTTGGGACGTCCAGAGTCTTAGATTAATCTAGGGCCGTGGCAGCGGCCGGTGTTAGCGGCGGCACTGATGCTGGTGCTGCTGTTTCCAAGCTAAAGTTTTCCTCTCGAAGCTCTACGGTGGCCTGGCTAACTCTCTCGCGACAGCAGGAGGGGCAGGGGGGCGGGGGAGAGGATACTTGTCCAATACTCGTATAAGTATAGCCGAGGTAGACCGACTAAATGAATATAAATGACGTTCTCGACTCAGCCGTCGACCAGGGCGAACGTGTACCGGAGGATTTTCAGTGTCTACCGTGCCCGGCACACTTCCATCTCTATGAAGTCCTCGCATCACTTAGCGACAGGATAATGTATGTACACGGACGAGCTGCAATGCAAACGAGGTGTCCCGGCCGTGACCAACGGAATGGTTAATCCCCGGTGTCGATGTAATTCCATTAAGTCGGTTTTTTAAGAAAATCGGATTTTCTGTTTTAATTTCCAGTCGGAATTATGTCCGAGCGGTGTTTGCAAAGCGGCGCAGCCAGCTTCGCCAGTGTCGCAGGTGGCATTGCAACGGCCACGGCGAAATGAATCTGCGATTATTAATTGAATTTATCAAGGCGAGAATTCCTCCCGGCGTCTTTTATCTCTTTACGTTTTCAGAAACGTCACAGCGAATCGAACAAATGAAAACGAAAGGTCTTCTTTTATATATTATTTGTATTTCATTAAGGAGACGCGTTCTCTGCGATTATCAAATTGGAATTTTATCTAGAGCCCGAGAAACGACGAAACGTCTGAAAGTGAACAAGCCCCGATAAGATATCCTTGAACGTGACTGAACTAGAAATTCCTACGTCATCTCGCGATTCCAATTAAAGAGGCGTACATCAGATTCCAATGGAGACGAGCTGAATTATAAATTCGTTCTGAGTAGTTGAAGTTGATCGTACATTCTATTCGCAACAACCTTTCGATCGAGTCGGCGAAGATTATTTACTAGAAACCGAGGAAATGATCTCGCGGCGTTGTGACTGCTTTTTTTTTTCAGCCTACTTTGGTTTAGTTGACCCGACACGGCCGATTCGGAGGACTTGACGAACTCATCGGCACGTCGCATCTATGAATTTCTACAAGTGTTTTTCATACCTCCCGCCTCCCATCTTGTTCCCCGATGTTTCCACAGTCAAATGAAAATCCGGATCGGGCAGCCATCGAAACGCTCGGTAGTTTGAATGTTTCTATGCACGACACACGCGAACCGAAAGTTGCCGACCGATGGAAGGGAAATTTGAAAGTGGTGCAAAGCTGGGGAAAACAGGGAGATAAATTCAACGAGGTTTAGGCTGGTGACAATTTTTTTTTCCCCCACTCTATCGATCGATTCGATCCCCCTCCCCCCTCGTACATATATATTTTCGAATTATCGACAGCCGACCACGCGACAAATTGTACTCGAGCACCCTCCTGTCGATCGCCGACAAGTTTAATAGCTTGTGAAATCATTCTAAAAAATAGTGTACCGATTCTCGGTACAGAGAGACGCGCGCACAGCTGCACACACTTGCCGATCGCGAGGGGGATGTCGTTCGTTGAAACACTCTCTCTCTCTCTCGTGTAAAGTTCAACAAAGATTGGTGGCAACGACGCGTGTACGCTTCAACGACGAGCCAAGCGGTCCAAAGCATTGTGCGAAAGCAAGTGTCGAGCTGTTTGAAGGGGATTTTCTACGGGGTCCTCTCTTGATATTTAAATGACGATCGATCACGTATGCACGGAAGCAAGCAAGCCGAGTAAAGATTGTTTCGTAAAATATACAGAACGGAGAAGGTAATCGTCTTTGCGAAGGGCGCGTGGCTCGCGTTCACCACGGCCGGGAGAATCGGTGAATGGCCGACCGGCATGGCTCGGCACGACGCTGCCACCGTTCGTGTCAATAGAAACCAGAGAGCAGAGCCAAGGGGATGGAAATCGAGAAAGACAAGCAAGATCGTCCGGGAGCCTTGTAACTACTGACTAATTCAGCGGAAAGCCGTTGAAGCAACATTTGGATACGCGCGGACGTGTCGATCAACGTTGGACCGCGCCGCGGTCTGTCCAACTTTCTTCTTCGCGCGACAAAGGATTTGCCAGGCGGAATATTCAAGACACATATTCTTCCTTTAACGGCCGGTTCCGGTTAACAGAGACTCGGAGAGGTCGTTTCACCTCGTTTTTCCTCCGGTATTGTTTCGATCGAGTGTCCATGAAAATTGCAAAGTTTGCTCCATTAGACCCTATCTTTTCTCCCGAGCACCGAACGGGTGAGGGGCGGGGGGCGATCCCTTCTTTTACATTGCTAATACAGAGTAAAATTAAGAACGACCCCGCAAAAGTTCTGCAACGAAATTAAGCCGCCGTGCAAACGGTCAATTCAATTACTCTTCTTTTTCCCTTTTTTTCTTTCCCGTACGGCTAACCTATTTCGACCTCGAACTTCCGTTCCATTCACCCGTGTTAGTTTCCCGCGTAACAAAAGGCGTCTGACGAAGATTCTTGACAAACGATCGAAGTTTAAAGCAGAACCGAGTCGGTGGAACGAAAAAAAAAAAAAAGAAAAAAACAGGGGGACAGAGAGAGAGAAAGAGAGAGAGGGAGAAACTTCCTCGTAGCTCGTAAATTTTTTTCCTTCGGTCCCGATACGCCGGATTAACGGTGGACCGTATCGAGAAGGCGTTAAAAGCTTCATCGGTTGTAACTCGTGATGATCGGGGAACGGGGATCGGGGCGCAACGGTGCGATCTAACGATAACGATCGAAGCCTCCATACGATCGACGAAATATCAGCGGGATTTCCGTAGGAATTAAAAAAAAGCGCGCTCGGTTATAAGCCACGCTCGGCAAAAAGCCAATGGCGTCTCCGTTGAATGTAACAGATTCTAATGGTTATGTTCATGGTTACTGCCAGCGAGAGGAGGGGGAAAGTGGAGGAAGAGAGAGAGAGAGAAAAAGAGAATCGGAAAGGGAACCAGTTGGCGAGCTTCTCTCTAATTACTTCGAGAATATCTGGCTCGTTGAGGACACGGTCGCGGGCCACTTACGCGTTACTTATTGCCACGGATAACTGTCCCCCTTTCTCCCCCCTCCCTTGATTTCGAAATTAACGGCAGCCGTTTAATAAATACTCAGACAGGAACCGGGTAGAATTTTGCAGCCGGACGCTGTCGTCGAGGCGTGAAATTTTGTCGCGCGGAGTTGAATTATCGTTGGTAACTGGACGCGTACCGATGCCCGCCGACCCAGAATATTTAATCCCTTTTTGACTCGTCTATTTAAATTTTCCTCTTCTTCGTGTATAAACAATGGAATTGCGCAACACACTCTCGGGAATAATTGGATTCATCTTTATTTAAACGGAACCGCCATCCGCCCGAGTCTCTCTCTCTCTCTCTCTCTCTCTCGTCGTCGTCCATGCTCCACGTGTGTGCATCACGCCAGGTTTAACGTTCGCCCCAAGACTCCTTGCGTACCAGTTTGGTTTATTCAAACGTTACTGTGTCTCGTGCCGCAGGGGAGTAGAACAGGTGTGTGCATAGTCGGACGCACTGAGACTTGGCGTTGTCAATGCTACGCAGCCCTTTCAGACCGAGCACATACTACATTTCGTGTTTGCGTAGAACGACGATTCGTCGATATCGATATGGATATTGCTTCGTGAAAGGATTGACGAGTTACAAAGGGCGGCTTAAGTTCTCTACAATTTCACTTCGACGTTCCTTCTTCGTACAGTGAGCACGAGCACACATCTCGTTCTACATCTCGTTCGATTTTAATTGAGGAAAAATATCCCTTATCACCTTCGTGATTTGTCACGTTGCATTCCTACGCTGATTCTATTATCTCTGAGCCTATTCGTGGTTTACTTGGCCGAGTGGATATCACGATCGCTAGCGGAGGAACGATTCCAGCTGGCGGTTGGACAAAGGTCGGGAGACGTTGATGAGATCGAAGTTTGGCTCGCGTGACTGCCAGGTGAAGTTAGTTCGGTGAAAAGTTTCTCTTTTGCGGGAGGGGGGGAGGGGAATCTACGCGTAGTGGTCTCGTTGATTCTTAGTCAAACACATACGAAGACGACGGGACGGCGAGAGGGGGGAGGGGGGGGGTGAGGACAAAGCGGTCGTTCCTTTGCACCCTGAGAACAAGTGCTCGCAACTTAAATAATAAATATGTATAGCGGAGTTTGATATAGTGTAATTTCGCGAAGTTTATACCACGGGATGTATCTCGCGGTTGAAACTTTACTTCGAGAGTTGAATTACCACGTGCACTTGCCCCGCCGCGCGGCCCTGACGGTGGACCAGTTACGTGACTGAATGTTTAATATGCTTGGACGCACCACCATTATCGCGCTAGGCTTTGAATATTTTATAGCTGGCGTCATTTGCGCGCCGTTGCCCCGCACACACACACACACACACACACACACACACACACAGAGGCAAACCTCGCGACACAGGATCGTGTGAACACAAACGGAGCCTCGTAACTTTAATCCTTAATTCTGCTTACCGAAAATTGTGCAGACATGTTTCTTCGACGCCTACTGTTTCGAAATTCCTAGTCATCTAGTTTCATCGGCTGACGATGCGAGTCCGTCGATTTCTGTCCGCGAGCTCGGAGATCCACCGATGCGGATTTAATATTTCAAAGTGACCGGAAGAGACGGGAGTCGCGTAAAGCAGATAATTCGCTTTTGATCCGTCTTGACGTTGTTAATTAAACAGGAGCGGGCTGTGATGGCAAGCCCCCGAGGTCCGAGCCCAGGTAAATTCTGCCGAGGAATTTCATCTGGGCGACCGTGTAGCCCTTCTTCCTTGAACGATCGTTCTTGCCCGCTGAGTCCGGTTATCCCCGGCTGTGCTTGGCTGGAAGAAAAAGATTTACGCCGAAAGTTAAGGCAGCTGTTGCTATTGCTGTTGCTGCAGCCGAGGAGCCGAAACGACCGGCGACGTTCGCTCGCGCACGCAACCCGCAGTCATGCCGAGAGAGGACAAAGTAATAAAGTTGATGGGCGCGAGACAGAACTACGAGATCGAGAGAGAGAGAGAGAGAGAGAAAGAGAGAAGATAGAGTAATGAAATGGAAAAGTTTCTGGTCGAGCTTTCTCTTACCGGTAATGACTGCTAAACGAATTAAAGAACCGGCTATCTTCCGGGCCGAGGAATAGGAGCAACTTCTTGCAAAAGAGGACATCGTTAGAGTTCTTTACAGCATCGAACGGGGGCCAGATACGTTTCTTTCCCCCCCAGGGGAAACGTTGCCGGAAGATTATCCTTGGCGTTGGCTCGCTTATCACCCGGAAAATGTTCGTTAATTATATGCCCGGGATTTGCATACACCGCAGGCAGCGGTTGTTGTATCAGCATTGCTCCCACGATCGCTGGGATCGTGAGTCTTAATGCATGACTTACTTATTAATCTTAAACTAATGTGGGTGGTGTTTCGTCTGGCGTAAAATTGCCAAATCGATTTCCGATAAACGGCGGTCGATATGACCGCTCTGCCGTCGCTTTTCGCGACGTGAAACAATTAATTTTTCCTCGGCACGCGTTCGTTGCGGCGTTTTTATCGCGTACAACTACCGACACTTCCTTGCCAAACGCCAAAGTCAAACACCGTTGTGCTCGATCGGAATATTCATCATACTATGTTCCTTAAGTCGTGTTTATACTAGCCGAGTTCTGATCGGCCATTCCACCGAGGGTAAGGAGACTAAACGGTGTACACTGAGATACATCGATCGTTTCTGAAATCTCGGAGAAAAACGTCCGTGTTTCGAATTCGTAAATCATCGTTCGTCAGTAACAGCAGCCGTTTAATCGTTCAACTTGGTCGATCCGAAATCGGATCGACGCGGTCTTTATGGCCGCTTTCTCCTTGTAACGAGAATCGAATTAAATCTATCGGTTGTGAAACTGATTGTAAACAGTTGGGCAAGGGTTGGCCAGTCGACGGCGGATAAATGAATCTTATTTGGTCGACGCGTTGCCGGTAGACACCCTCAGGGTGATAACTACAGGGAGCAACGAATTTGACGAACTTCCTGTATTCGATTAGCACGCGCGCTACTCGCTATGTAACTTGCAAGGTATTCAAGCTGTTCGGCAAGTGGAAAGTTTCTCTGTAACCCGTTACGCGGTTATGTTCTAGTTACGATCCTCAATGTGTTCAAGGTCTGTGATCGCTCGCCGTCGAAGAAGAAAAGAAGCATGTTTCGCGGTATATATCCCTCCTCCCCCCACTCTCCAGTAGGTTATTCTCGGCGGACGAAATAGTTACCGGCGTTTAATAAAAATTTTGCAGGAAATTTCTCGCGTTTAATTTAACACGTTCCGTGCCATGTGTACCACCGGTGGTACACGTTAAACT